>JACEEZ010012741.1:0-5000 GCA_016584305.1 Chionoecetes opilio
AGTAATCCTAGTACAGAGGATCAGAAGAAAAGGGAAGAGAATTGGCTGATCAAGTGATAATTTCCAAAATGGGTTAAATAGGGTCCCATCAGGAGTGTCGGGGTACGAGTGAACAGTTCGCGTGCCAGGGGGGCCATGGGGGAAGGGTTGGGTTAGGGTGCCATGCGATAGTGTGCCAATTTTTGCAGCCTAAAGGAGGGAATTCATCGGCTGTGTAATGCTGTGGTAGTTATAATGGTGGTCTGAAGGGCTGACTCAAAATTTCCAGATAAGTTAGCTGGGTGAGTGAAGGCTACAAAAGTGAGTTTTTGTGTGTCAGGTACAACGGCAGTGTCAAGGTAGTGTGTGTGTGTGTGTGTGTGTGTGTGTGTGTGTGTGTGTGTGTGTGTGTGTGGGGTGTGTGTGTGTGTGTGTGTGTGTGGTGTGCGTGTGTGCGTGTGTGTGTGTGTGTGTGTGAAAGGGTGTGTGTGTGTGTGTGTGTGTGTGGCGTGTGTGTGTGTGTGTGTGTAAAAGTTTGTTGTGTGTGTGGGGTTTTGTGTGTGTGTGTGTGTTGTGTGTGTGTGTGCGTGTGTGTGGGTGTGTGAAAGGGTGTGTTTGTGTGTGTGGTGTGTTTTGGTGTGTGTGTGTGTGTTGTGTGTGTGTGTGTGTTTGTGTGCGTGTGGGGTGTGAAAGAGTGTGTGTGTGTGTGTGTGTGTTGTGTGTGTTGTGGTGTGTGTGGGTGTGTGGGTGGTGTGTGTGTGTGTGTGGGGTGTGTGCGTGTTGTGGTGTGTGTGTGTGGGGTGTGGTGTGTGTGTGGTGTGTGTGTTTTGTGTGTGTGTGTGTGTGTGTGGTGTGTGTGTGGTGTGTGTGTGTGTCAGAGGTGGGCACTTTTGAAGGAAGTGACATATTCCGAATGTTTCCTTATAAAGGCATTTTACACCGTAACTATTAGGCCTAGAGTAAAAATACATAGAAGCAAAGTTGTTAAGGTTGATGTGTTCTATCCAATGCCATTATCGGAAGTCAATTATCTCTTGTAATTTAGAGATATATAATAGTATGTCAAAAATACACCAATATAGTTTTCTCGCTTATTTATATTACAAATTATTTTTGCTATGGCTCATCAGAAAGGCCTGCTCAAGTTCTGTCTTTACTCTATCCTAGAAATTTCCTGTAAACCTCATAGTTTTCGAGTTATTTAAGAAAATATGTTATTTTTTACTGAAAATCAAAGGTGTACCCTTTTTTAGATACCTATTATATCAATAGGTAACACACCTCAAGCTTAACGTTTATTTGTTGTTACCCTATTAATGTTTCCTCTAGGACTAATAATTTCATTAGAAAAACAAACAAAATTAAACCTAACCTAACCTAACCTCACCAAACCTATATATAAGATCCCGGTATTTTCACATAATTTATTAAAGTATCTCTTTGGAGATTATTAGGGGTATATTATTGTACCCCTATTAAGGGTATATCATATCTACCCCTATTATTATATATACTCTTAATAGGGATTATTAAATAGGGTATTAATATCACAGATATATTTCACCCTATATTTCCTTATAAAAGCATTTTACTCCGTAACTATTAGGCCTAGAGTAAAATCGCATAGAAGCAAAGTTATTAAGGTTGATGTGTTCTATCCAATGTCATTATCAGAAGTTAATTATCTCTTGTAGATTTTGAGATATTTAATAGCATGTAAAAATTACACCAATACAATTTTCTCACTTATTTAAGCTCCAAATTAATTTTAATATGGCTCATCAAAAAGGCCTGCTCAAGCTTTATCTTTACTCTAACCTAGACATTTCCTGTAAACCTCATAGTTTTCGAGTTATTTAAGCAAATAAGATTTTTTTATTGCAAATCAAAGGTGTACCCCTTTTTTGTGATACCTATTATATCAATAGGTAAAACACCTCAAGCTTAATGTTTGTTTGTTGTTACCCTGTTAATGTTTTCTCTAGGACTAATAATTTCATTGGCAAAACAAAAAAATTTAAACCTAACCTAATCTTACCTCACCAAACCTATATATGTATAAGATCCCGGTATTTTCATATAATTTATTAAAGTATCTCTCAGGAGATTATTAGGGGTATATTATATATACCCCTATTAACGGTATATCATATCTACCCCTATTATTATATATACTCTTAATAGGGATTATTAAATAGGGTATTAATATCACAGATATAGTTCACACTGTTTCCTTATAAAAGCTTTTTACACCGTAACTATTAGACCTAGAGTAAAAATGCATAGAAACAAAGTTGTTAAGGTTGATGTGTTCTATCCAATGCCATTAACAGAAGTCAATTATATCTTGTAAATTTTGAGATATTTAATAGTATGTCAAAAATACATCAATACAATTTGCTCACTTTTATATACTCCAAATTTATTTTAGCCGTTTATTAAATCATTTCGCAAATTTATTTAATCAACCACAAATAATCACGTGACAGAGGGTGACTATAACAAGTTGAGTTTCATTATTTGTTAAGAAAGAGATAAACTATGATATTATTTTATACAGTTAATCATATTCATCTAAGAAGTTACAAATTTGCCAAAGTTTCCTTGCAATCTACTCAATACACAAACAATTTACGCTAAACAGTAAGAAAATTACTACGATTCCTTAGAATAAAATCAGAATAAAAGCAGATGTGTCATATGATCCAGGGTTATAAAGATAAAAGTCATACAAGGCATACATTGTTGTGCTCAAGTCAGCTCAGGGTCGGCGGAAGGTTGGGCGCTGTGGCGGGCTGTGTTGGGCGTGTTGTGGGCGTGAGGATGCCCTTGGTGGCGGTTGGTGAGGGCAGGGTTGTAGGCAAGATAGGGTGGTGGGTTGTGTATGGGAGGGGGGAGTTGGTTGTGGGCGGGAGGGGGAAGTGGGTAGTGGGCGGGAGGGTGGGCGTTACTTTGAATGGGATGATGTACTTGTCGGGGGGCGGGACGGGGGGCAGCGCCGAAGGAGGGAAAATCGGTCTGGTTGTGGACGTAGCGGTAGGCGTTGTAGTGGGCGGGCCTGCAGGCATTGCTGTAGGCGGTAACAGGAGGCTGGCCGCGGGTTGTGGGAGTGGCGTTTAAGGCTGGAAATTGTCTTTGGATAAGGTTAGAGGGTTGGGTGTTATTTTGAGCGAAAGGTTGGGCGGTGTTAAGGGTGTGATATTAGGTGTCGTTGTGAGGAGGAGGTTGATCACTGGTTTGGGAGAGAGTGTTGGCGACGTCAAGGAGGGTAAGGGGGGCGTACCTCGAGGCGGGAGGATCTGCAGGGGGAGGATGGAAGGTGGTGTGTCTGTGAGGGCAGGCCTCGCTATAGGATGGAGGGGGGGGGCAGGGTAGCTTGCAGGAGAACAGATGGAACTGGAGGAAGAGGGAAAGCTGGGAGGACAGATGGTATCGTGGCCAGGGGGGCACACGATGCTGTACGGGGGAGGGGGGCCGCTGCTGGGGGGGATAAAGGTAGCGGGGCAGACGGTTATGTGGCGAGGAGGGCAGGTGATGCTGTATGAGGGAGGGGGGTCGGTACTGCGGGGGAGAAGGTAGGGTTTGGGGGTTTGGGCGCGGCGGGGGGTGGAGGTTTCGGCGTGCAGGCGTCGCATGTGAGGCACCAGAGCCACCTCGGCCTCCACCGCGTCCACCTGCCGTGAACTACTGACGCAGCTTTCCGCGCGATGCTGCAGCGACTGGCTGTTTGTTGTCCTGCATGGGTGGCGCTGCCTCAAGCTATCGGAGAGCTTCCTCGATGGAGGCCTTCGCCGCACCCACGCTCGGCGTGGTGTTGAGGCTGCAGGCCCTCGTCGTGGTGTCCTGCCTGCACGGCACGGGCATCACGGTCTGCACGGGTCCCTTGTCCACCACAGCGGGACGCGTCCTGCTCTTTCTCTGTGGCTTTCCTTTAGGCTTATACTCATTGGCCTCAGGCCTCACCGCAATCTCTTCCTTCACGGGTTCCTCTTTCACAACAGAAGGACGTGCCTTGGCCTTTCTCTGTGGCTTTCCTATTACACTTATACTCATTGGCGATGGGCCTCACCGGAATTTCCTCCTTCACGGGTCCTTCCTTCACAACAGCGGGACGTGCCCTGCTCTTTCTCAGCGGCTTTCCTTCACGCTTACACTCACTGGTGACGGGCCTTACATCAGTCTTGTCCTTCAAGAGTCTTTCCTTCATCACAGCGGGACGCGCGTTGCCCTTTCTTTGCGAATTTCGTTCACGCTTACACTCACTGGTGACGGGCCTTACATCAGTCTTGTCCTTCACGGAACCCTCATCCGGTACCGCGGGACGTGCCTTCTTCCTCGCTCGTTTCTTTTCTTTCGCTCCCTTCGCCGCATTGCCACTAGTGTCCACGGACTGCGAATCGCCGAAGGCAACACACCCTGTTCGTCGGCGTCTTCGGCAGCGGGGCCTCGTTCATCATCTACTACCACTTCTTCCTTCGCCTCCTGCTGCTAGCCGGCGTCTTCGGCAGCAGGGCCTCGTTCTTGCTCTAGTATACCTCTGCCTCCTGCTGCCCCTGTTCCTGCGTCGCGCCTTCAGGTGTGACGGCGTCGGCCAACGCTTCCTGGGCCGTGGCTACGTTTCCTTCTATGACCGCATCGTTTTGTGTTTTTTCTACTTCTTCAACTTCCTTTATTTCTTCTATTATTCTCGTTTCCGTTTCTTGTACGCATTTCTCTGCGCCAATTCCTATTTCTTGCTCCTGTAGATCGTTTTCAGCAAACACTTGGTCTTTAGTTTTCCTTTTCTTTGCTGTGCTTTTGTTCAAGGATCGCCATAACCGCCTGAAGACGTACACAAGACCACAAGTCTTCGGCTGTGCCTCGTCCTCCATCACTTCGAGGGTGGGATCTACCATGATAATCTGATCACACTTCAAATCTGACATATCAGATAGTATTACCTTCAGTGAGATTCTTCAAAACAGGGAGGTCCGCAATATTAAGGATCTTTTTTTTTAATCCCAATTTTAACTCCAACCAAA
>JACEEZ010012742.1:0-10976 GCA_016584305.1 Chionoecetes opilio
TTTCCCAGGAGGGTTTAGTCCGGGTGACAGAGCCTGTGCTAGTCCCGGTTCCCAGCCAGCCTGGCAGCGCGACTCTCCTCGATTTTCTCCAGCGTCTCCGTCGAGACAAAACCACGCCTTGACCTCGGGCGCTCCCCAATACACTCCTTGGCAGCCTGTAGAGTTTCACGTTTGAAGGTATCCCACAGTTCTACAGGGTCCCCAAGAGCACTGAGCACATCAAACCGATTTGAGACTGCCACCGCACACTCATGAGCACATGTCAAGTCCTTCAGTTTCTCAAGATGAAACACAGTATGGTTACCTCTTGAGATTCTTCTGGACTTGACATGAAGCTTAAGTGTGGCAACAACAAGTCTGTGATCTGTTCCAAAGAACTCAGCACTCCGGTAAACCCTGCAGTTCTGGAGGATCCTCCAACGAATACTAACGAGGATGTGGTCGATCTTCTTAGCTACCCCTCCGGCAACACAAGAAACATAATTTCCGCATTCTTCACACACACACACACACACACACACACACACACACACACACACACACACACACACACAAAAGGTACTCCGTGGTGTAAGGGATAGCACGCTCGGTCCACAACCGAGAAGTCCCGGGTTCGATCCCCGGGCGGAGCGGAAACAAATGGGTTGTTTCCTTAAAACCTGAGCCCCTGTCCACCCAGCAGTGAATGGGTACCGGGTGTTAGCCGGGGTTTGTGATCTGCTCTCCGGGGTGCTGGCTTCGGCCAACACAAAGCACTAAGGATGAATGATATAAAAATGTTGATATGGAGACAGGGCCACACGAGCATTGCTCTGGCCCTGTAGAATACAACTAGATGAATACAACACACACACACACACCACAACACACACACAACACACACACACACACACACACACACACACACACACACACACACACACACATACGGGAACTCCGTAGTGTAAGGGTTAGCACGCTCGGCTCACAACCGAGAAGTCCCAGGTTCGATCCCCGGGCGGAGTTTCGGTCAGACGGGCGGTCTTCTTAAAAACCCGAGCCCCTGTCCACCCAGCAGTGAATGGGTACCGGGTGTTAGCCGGGGGTTTGTGACCCGCCTCCCGGGGTGGTGGTTTCGGCCAACACTAAGGATGAATGAGAAAAATAAATGTTGATATGGAGACGGGGCCATACGAGCGTTGCTCTGGCCCTGTAAAATACAACTAGATGAATACAACTAGATGAATACACACACACACACACACACACACACACACACACACACACACACACACACACACACAACACACAGCACACACAACACAACACAAAGAAGGAGAAGAAGAAATACCGTGAAATATCAAAGAAAACAAAGAATAACAGAAGGAAAAGTAAAGACAAATTAACAAGGGGAGAATGATGGAAAGAAAGGAAAACCATGAAGAAAGGAGAAGGAAGAGGGAGGGATGGATAAATAGAGAGGAAGGAAGCACTGGATGATGAAAGGAAGGAGTTAGGGAAGGAATGAAGAACGGAGGAAGAGAAGGAATGAAGGAAAGAAGAAGAAGAAGGAGGAAAGAAAGCAACAATACCTCGTTATCTCTTTTCTCGAGGCGACGAAAAGAAAATATATATATGACGGAAGAAATAAAAGATACAAAAGTAAAGTAATAAAAATGGACAAAAATAACAATAACAACATCGAGTGAGGTCAATAACCCCCTCCCCCCCCCCCCCCAGACAGGTAATAACTCATCTCTTTGACCTTTCCCCTCACCCTTACCCCTCAGTCCCCTCCCCCTATTCTTCACCCCCCTGCCTTCCCCTCCTTTCAAACCTAAATTACTCTTTCTCTTTTTCTGACTCCTTACTTCAAACTAAGCTTAAATCCTTCCCCTCATCTCCCCTTCTTTCAATCCCTTCCCCTCCCCCCTCTTCTTCACCCCTTCTCCCCTCCCCTCCCATCAAACCTACCTCTTACTCTCTTTCTCTTATTCCTTATTTCAACCGCCTAGTTCGTGCTGACGTGGCGGTGCTTTGTATAGTCAATAACCTTGTAGTTGGTACTTGCAAAGTGTCTAGATAGGATGAAAATCTTATCTTATCTTATCCTTATTTCAAACACTCTTTTACTCCTTTCCCTCATCTCCCCTCATATATATCCGTCCTTTCCCTTTCTTGTCCCCTCCCTTCACATCTCTCTTTCTTTCCTTTCCCATTTTGACACCTAATTTCAGCTCTCCTTTCCCTCATCTCCCCTTCCTTTCCCTTCTTCCCCTCACACTTCCCCTTTCTCTCCCCTCCCTTCACACTCACTTCTATCTATTCTTTCCCTTTTTGACACCTAATTTGTGCTCCTATTTCCCCTTACCCTCATCTCTCCCCTTCTTCCCTTCCATTCCCCTTCTCTCCCCTCCCTTTATATTTCTTTTTCTTCCCTTTCCCATTTTGACCCCTAATTTGAGCTTTCCCCTTTCCCCTTTCCCTCATCTCCCCTCACACATATCCATCCTTTTCCTTCTTTCCCTCACATTCCCCTTTCTTCTCCCCTCCCTTCACATCTCTTTTTCTTTCCTTTCCCTTTTTAATACTTAATTTGACCTTCCCTTTCCCCTTTCCCCTCATCTCCCCTCCCTATCTCTCCCCTTCTCCCTTCCATTCCCTTCCCCAACCCTTTCCCTTCTATATTGAACTCACTTCCCCTCTCTAATACATCCCCCCTCTCTCAGTGACCTTCCCTTCCCCTTTAACTTGCTCCTCCCCCCTCTCTCCCCTCCCAGTAATTTCCTCTCCATTTCAAAGTCCCTCCCCCTCCCTCCCTCTCACTGGAATAATCCTCTTCCCCCAACACTGCCCTTCCCCTCATTCTTTCTCTCTCCTCCTCCTCCTCCTCTACACTTCCTCTTCCCAATCCCATGCCTTTTCAGGCCTCTCTCTCTTTTCTCTCTTCTCCTCTCTCTCTCTCTCTCTCTCTCTCTCTCTCTCTTCCTCTCTCTCTCTCTTCTCTCTCTCTTTACTACTACTTAATACCAAAACTACTATATTATTTCTACTACTTTCTACTATTACTATACTATTACTTCAAACTACTACTATACTACTACTACTACTACTAAAATACTACTACTACTACTTACTACTACTACTACTACCTCTACTACTATGACTCTATTGTACCTTCTATCCTCCTCCCCCTCCTCCTCTCCTCCTCCTCTTTTTCCAGCCCTCGGTTTCCAAAAAAAAGACAAAATAAAACAGTGGAAGAGAATAAAAAAGATTCGCAGGCCATTTTACATTTAGATGAATTTCTTTCTTTCTTTTCCAAACACAAGATTGAGATGGTGTGTGTGTGTGTGTGTGGTGTGTGGGGTGTGTGTGGGTGTGTGTGTGTGTGTGTGTGTGGGGTGTGTGTGTGTGTGTGTGTGGGGATAGGAGAGAGAGAGAGAGAGAGAGAGAGAGAGAGAGAGAGAGAAGAGGAGAAAAAAGGAGAAAAGAGGAGAGAGAGAGAGAGAGAGAGAGAGAGAGAGGGAGAGAGAGAGAGAGAGGGGAGAGAGAGAGAAGAGGAAGGAGAGAGAGAGAGAGAAAAAGAAGAGAAGGGGAGAGAGAACCAACAAGAAAGTAGGATGAATGTAGAAAGGGAAAAAAAACCGTAAAAGAAAGAAAGATAGAGATTAAAGAGAGAGAAAAAAAGAGAAACAGTCTGAAATTAACTTGAAATCAGTGAAGCGCTTTGATTACTTCCGAAACTGTAATTCTCGGTCACACCTTTACTCCCCTTCTCTCTCCCCCCTTCTCTCCCCTTTCTCTCCTCTCTCTTCCCCTCTCTCCTCATCCCCTCTCCTCTCTCTCTCTCTCTCCCCTCTCTCTCTCTCTCTTTTCTCTAATATCTCTCCCCCTTTTTTTTTTTTTTCTCGGGCCACCCTCCCTCCTCCCTCCCCCTAACTCCATCTAGTAAGTGTATTCCAGTTACTCGCAATTCATTCCCTTTAACACCCCCCAATCCCCCCCATCACCCCCACCAGATCACCCCCACACCTCAGGTAAAAGGCCACACCTGTCAACCCCCTCAACCCCTCTCCAACCCCCTCCACCAACCCCCAACATCCCCTCTCGCGCACTGGATTGATTTAAAGTGGAGTTTGAAAGAATTAGGTTTGTTATATGAGGGAAAGGGTGGGGTTGTGATGGAAGGGAAGGGATGGGAAGGGAAGGGAAGGGAAGGGAAGGGAAGGGAAGGGAAGGGAAGGGAAGGGAACGGATGGGAAGGGAAGCAAAGGGGAAGGGAAGGGAAGGGAAGCGAAGGGAAGGGGAAAGGGGAAAGGGGAAGGGAAAAAAAAGGGGAAGGGAAGGGAAGGAAGGGAAAAGGGAGGGAAGGAAGGGAAGGGGGTAAGGAAAGGGTAAGGAAGGAAAGGGAAGGGAAGGGAAAGGGAAGGGAAGGGAAGGGAAGGGAAGGGAAGGGAAGAGAAGGGAAGGGAAGGGAAGGCAAGGGAAAGGGGAAGGGAAGGGAAGGAGAGGAAGGGAAGAGAAGGGAAGGGAAGGGAAGGGAAGGGAAGGGAAGGGGGAAGGTGAAGGGAAGGGAAGGGAAGAAATGAAGCCTACACACTCACACACACACCTGATATTAATTCGTGGAAATTCAATCTACTGACGTTCGAGAAGAGGAGGAGGAGGAGGAGGAGGAGGAGGAGGAGGAGGAGGAGGAGGAGAGGAGGAGGAGGAGGAGGAAGGAATATGGTGACGAGAAAGGAAAGAGGAGGAAGGAAGATGACAGTCATTCTCATCCATTGTATAAACGGAGACGAGGAGGAGGATTACATAGGAATAACAGACACCAGGAGACCTATTGGTCGGAGGAGGAGGAGGAGGAGGAGGAGGAGGAGGAGGAGGAGGAGGAGGAGGAGGAGGAGGGGAGGATAGGAGAGGAGGAGGAGGAGGAGGAGGAGGAGGATAAGCATGTAAAAGAGGAAGCAAAACTGAAATCCAGGTGAGAAAACCACCAGGTAAGATTCAATTAAATTCAATTCAATTCAAAATTCTTTTATTGTCATGAACATATACACAATATATATATTGACTTAATTTCTTCATTGTTACATGGCAATGAGGACTGATACCTACTGGTATATTTTGCCCTCCTATTCTATATAATAACTGGATTAAATTATTAGAAGGCTAAATCTAATGTTCTTAAATGTTCTATTGTAGGCTACATCCTAACACAAAAAAATAAATATAAAACATAATTTACATGGTCATGAAATATTTCTTAATTCTGTATTTATAAGTTGATAATGAGCAATGATGGTCTATAGTTGTTGATACCACGTTCCATATACGTGTTCCTTTATATCTAAATGTTTTGTGTATCATTGTTGTTCTGCCTTGTGGTACACGAAGGTTGCCTCTCTGTCTGGTGGGGTAAGAGTGTCTATCCTCATTAGTAGGAAACATGCCAGATGAATATATCCATATCAAGATGAATAATTAAAGCTGCTCAGGTGTGTTTGTGGCGTGAGATGAATAAAGATAAACGCCAGGTGGGTTAATGAGATGAGATGAGGAAGCAAGGAGGAGGAGGAGGAGGAGGAGGAGGAGGAGGAGGAGGAGGAGGAGGAGGAGGAGGAGGAGGAGGGAGGATGAGGAGGAGGAGGAGGAGGGGAGGAGGAGGAGGAGGAATACATAGGAATACATAGGAATAACAGACACCAGGAGACCTATTGGTCCATAACTAGGTTATATGTTGAACTACATACTACTAACTATCAACTACATGTAAAAATACAGTTGGAAAATGATACCATGTCCCTAAAGAAGATAGGAACATGGAAGTTTCGTAGTGAAGAATGATAGGATATGAAATATGCTAACTACAACTACCACTAACACTAATTGATCCGGGGGACTATAATATGAATTCGCAGGGCAATATCAAAACCCATTTACTTTACAGTGCGCGTCAAGTCTGTTTTTAAATGAGGTTATTGTGCTGGCTTCGACAACATTTGCTGGTAATTTGTTCCATCGATCAACAATCAACAACTCTAACATTGAAATAATGTTTACGGAGATCTGTGCTGCAACGTTGACCGTTCAGTTTTAAACCGTTGTTTCTTGTTGTCACGTGAGGAAAAAGCTCGAATAGGTTCTCTTGATTAATGACATCAAATCCTTTAAGGATCATAAAGGTTTCTATCAAGTCCCCACGGATTCTGCGATCCTTTAAGGAAAACCAAAGACAACTCTATACTGGACTTGCTACTCGTGCCCCGCGCCAACCCGCCCATGCCCAGTGGAGGTCAGTTTTGCGAATCCTGACATTTTCGAACATCACCCCCATTTCCCTTCCTGTGGTTTATCAGTATAAATGATATACTGTTATCTTCGTAAATGTTTGTTCTATAATATTATCAAATAAAAAACTGTAAAATACACTAAAGAAATGCCATTATAAGAGAGTGAAGAAATATGCATAAACTTAATATTCACTTAAACTCTTCGCCATTTAAAATTTTGCGAGAAAACATTTTAAATGAAACGTATCAATAGAAGCGGATTTCCATTAGCTTTCCATTGATATATTTAGTTTTCTGATAAATGAATTAGCACCATGCATAAATTAGCGTTGACTTGAAAAATAACATCATCAATCGGATCGGCTAGTAAAAAAGTGTTCCATGAATACAGTAGACTATAGTTTATTAGTATAAATGATACACTGTTATCTTCGTAAATGATTGTTCTATAATATTATCAAATAAAAAACTGTAAAATACACTAAAGAAATGCCATTATGAGACTCTGAAGAAATATGCATGAACTTAATATTCACTTAAACTCTTCGCCATTTAATATTTTGCTTGCAGACTTTTTTCATGCAACATATCAATAGAAGCGGAATTTTATTAGCTTTCCATTGGTATATTTCGTTTTCTGATAAATGAATTACAACCATGCATAAATTAGCGTTAACTAAAAAAATAACATCATCAATCGGGTAATTTTCCCGATTGATGAGGTTATTTATTTAGTTAACGCTAATTTATGTATGGTTCTAATTCATTTATCAGAAAACGAAATATATCAATGTAAAGCTAATACAATTCCGCTTTTATTGATGTTTCATGTAAAATGTTTTTTCAAAAAATATTAAATGGCGAAGAGTTTATGTGAATATTAAGTTCATGCATAATTCTTCACTCTCTCATAATGGCATTTCTTTAGTGTATTTTATAGTTTTTTATTTGATAATATTATAGAACAAACATTTACAAAGATAACGGTATATCATTTATACTGATAAACCATAGGAAGGGAAATTGGAGTGATGTTCGAAAATGTCAGGAATCGCAAAAACTGGCCTCCACTGGAAATAGCCCAAAATGAGTAGCAAGTCCAGTATACAGTAGTCTTTGGGAAAACATATTAAGTTTCCGCAGTCTCTCTTCATAAGATGAATTTCGCAGAGATGGAATTAGTTTGGTTGCTCTTCTTTGCACTGATTCCAATTTGGCTTGATCTTTTACGAAACAAGGCGACCAGAATTGAACGGCATATTCTAAATGCGGCCTAACCAAGGACGTGTATAATTGTGTCATTACTTTCGGAGCTTTATGTTCAAAGTTGCGTTTAATGAAGCCCAACATCATATTCGCCTTTCTATTGGCAGCTAGGCAATGCGTACTGGTTTTAAGATCATTACTGATGATGACACCTAAATACTTTTCCTGCTGTACTTCAGTTAACGATTTATTTTGCATTTGATAGTTATATTTGAGGTTATCGTTGCCGATATACATTACTTTACATATATCGGAATTGAATTTTAATAGCCATTTATCACTCCAATCTGATAGTTTGTCGAGATCACGTTGTATGAGTTCGCAGTTTTCTCTTTACCGCTTAATTTGGAGTCATCAGCAGATTTCGATATTCTAGATACAAGTCCGCAGTCCAGATCATTGAGGAGGAGGAGGAGGAGGAGGAGGAGGAGGAGGAGGAGGAGGAGGAGGAGGAGGAGGAATACAAATACAAAGGAATACAAAGGAAACACAAACAGCAACAGACCGATAGGTCCTTACAAGGCTGTTTGCTTTAACTACACTGCACTAACTAGATAATAAGAGAGAAAGGATAGGAAGTAGAAGGCTCCTCCCCACCCACCCATCCCTCCAGCCCGAGGAGGAGAGGAGGAGGAGGAGGGAGGAGGAGGAGGAGGAGGAGGAGGAGGGGAGGAGAGGAGGTCAAAGTGGATGTTAATAATGAGATGAAACAGGAAGAAGATGAGGGCTAATGAGGGACAAGGAAAGACGGTGCTAGTGGGACATAAACAGATTTCTTGAGAGAGAGAGAAGAGAGAGAGGAGAGAGAGAGAGAGAGAGAGAGAGAGAGAGAGAGAGGAGAGAGAGAGAGAGAGAGCGAGAGAGAGAGAGAGAGAGAGAGAGGAGAAATAAAAACTACTCGTGCTTTACCTATCTCCCTACCCATTCCACACACACACAACACACAAAACCACCAAACAAAACACACAAACACAAAACACACCACACACAAACCTGTATTCCTCATCCATCGCTAAAAAAACATTCACAATCATTTCAAATCTCATTTCGTTACATGAATCAGCTGCTTATCGGACGGATCGGTAAAAAAAAGTCGATTGGGAAAAATATTTTTCCCATGTGGAATTCATGGTTGTTCCCATTGTGGGCAGTGTGTGGGTTGTTGGTGGGGGTGGTGTGTGTGTGTGGTGGGTGTGGGTTTTGTGGTGGTGGGGGAAATGGATTAGAAAAACAGTAGGGGCCTGGTGTGTAGGGGGAAAGATGGGGGGGAAGACGGGAAAGGAAACAAACGGGGGGGGGTGAAAAATAATAAGGGGACAAAGGACGAAGGGAGAGGGGATGGGGAGAAGGGAGGGGGGACGAGATGGGGCGTAAAAGAGAGGGGGGGAAAGGATGGGGGAGAGGGATGGAGGAATAGGAGGAGGAGAAAATAAAAGGAAAGGGGAGGGAAGGGAGGAGGAGAGAGAGAGAGAGAAGAGAGAGAGAGAGAAGAGAGAGAGAGAGAGAGAGAGAGGGGAGAGAGAAAAGAGAGAGAGAGAGAGAGAAGAAGGGGAGAGAGAGAGAAGAGAGAGAGAGAGAGAGAGAGAGAGGAGAGAGAGAAGAGAGAGAGAGAGAGAGAAAAGAGAGAGAGAGAGAGAGAGAGGGAGAAAAGAGAGAGGAGAGAGAGGAGAGAGAGAGAGAGAGGGAGAGAAGGAGAGGAAGAGGAAGAGGAGGGAGAGAGAGAGAGAGAGAGGAAAAGAGAGAGAGAGAGAAAAAAAAAATCCAAACCTTAAGAAAAAAACAAGACAAAAAAAAACACACGAAGATCAAGATAAATGACCTTGTTTAATTTTTTTTAGAGTTTACTCAGAAATATCACCTTTTCTTAGAGTTAACTTTGAAATCTTATCACTCTTAACACGCATGCAATCCAGGTGACGTTTGTGGAATGAAATAGTTGATAACGTGATATTATAGCGTGATATATGGGATTGCTTCTACCCTTCCATTCCATTCTACTTCCCTCTCTATACCTCCCTCTTCTCTCTCTACCCGGAACGCCCCTCAATAAGGATAATTTCGTTGATATATCCCATGGTAATCGCCCCTGAATAAGCATAATGAGATGGATGACGGCCCTCATATTCCCGTTCTCTATGCGAGTATGTGGTTTCCCAGTGAAAACGCTTGGCTGTAGCTCCGAAACTAACCATAAGGGGTTTCTCGAAAATACACTCATTGTGATTCCCACGCAAAGTTACCACTGGGCGTCCAGGAGTACCTAACCTACCGGAACCGTAACCTAACGTAACCTAACCTGACGTGTTCAAGAGTGTACGTGACATACTCTTCCAGAAAACGGGACTATGCTGACGGCCCCTGAGTGATCTTAAATAAGGCTTCCCGAATAAACCAGATCAGGAAATGTGTTAAAAAAATGAAAAGGTGAAAAGTTATGGTACGTGTGTGTGATATAATTTTTGGTACAGATTAATAAAGAGACATGATTTATATATAAGGGGACCAGAAGTATAGTTGTAAGTGTAGGTTTAGGTAATGAAATTAGGCACCCCACATGGAAGGGGTTTCCCCCTTCACAACACACCCCAAAAACACACCACACACACACAACAAAACACACACCACACACCACCACACTGATAATTTTTTTCCCATTCACATTTTCCGTACTTTTTGATTATGTAATTAAAGTTTCTTTCCCAGAGGAGAGGAGAGAGAGAGGAGGGGAGAGAGAGAGAGGAGAGAGAAAAGAGAGAGAGAGAGAGAGAGAGAGAGAGAGAGAAGAGGAAAAAAAGGAGAAGAGGAGGAGAGGAAGAAGAGAGAAATAGTAGTAAAGGGGGAAAGAGAGAAATGGATGAAGAGGTTTTAAAGGTTTAAAAAGGTCAATAAATTGAAGGCGAGAGAAGGGAGAGGGGAGAGAGAGAGAGAGAGAGAAGAGAGAGAAGAGAGAGAGAGAGAGAGAGAGAGAGAGAGAGAGAGAGAGAGGAGAGAGAGAGAGAGAGAGAGAAAAAAAAAAAAAAAAGGGAAAAAAAAAAGGAAAAGAGAGTCATCCCAAAGAAGGTGAATGAATATACTTTAAAAAAAAATGAAATTGGGGCACAAGCACAAGGTCAAAAACAAGCCCAGGGAGATTGCATTCAAAACCACACACAACACACACACACACACAAAAACACCACAAACACACACACAAACCACCCCCAATTACAAATGGTCCCCTTTTCCGGATTGAAAACAAACCCTTCTTTGTTGGGTTTTGGGTGGACGATGATGGTGTGGAAGTAAGATGAGGATGGTAAGAAGTACGATGATGGGGGATAGTGTGGATGTAATCATGTTTTTTTGGGGGGAGTTTTTGTCTCTCCCCTTTTTTCCCCTCTCTCTCTCTCCCCTTTTTCCCCTTTTCTCTTTCCCCTTTTTTTCTCTCGCTCCCTCTTC
>JACEEZ010012743.1:0-5000 GCA_016584305.1 Chionoecetes opilio
AAGATAAAGGAAAGGAGAGACAAAAAAAAAGGGAAAGAGGGACAAAGATAAGAAAGAGAGACAAAAGATCAAGAAAGGAGAGACAAAAGATCAAAAAAAGGAGGGGACAAAGATCAAGAAGGAGAGACACAAGATCAAGAAAGGAGAGCACAAAGAGAAGAAAAATGTATCTAGGCTCCCTCACTTAAACTGGACGAACCAAATTTCAAAGTAAAATGAAGGTTGGAGGTCAACTCACCTTATAAAACGGGAAGAAAGAGAAAGAAAATGAGGTCAGGTAAAACATAAGGAATCGAATCTGAATTAGTCGTGAGTCAAATGAGAGCTTGGAAAACACACACACCTTACGAAACGGGAAGAAAAAGGAAGAGGTTGAGCTCCTAGTGAAAAGAAAAAGGTTTGAGTTTTGGGTAAAAGAGAAAGAGTGAGGCCTAGGTAAAAAAAAGAAAAAGGGTTTTTTGAGCCCTATGTAAAAAAAAGAAAGGGTTTGAGCCCCTAGATTGAAAAAAGAGAAAGAGGTTGAGCTCCTAGGTGAAAAAAGAGAAAGGGTTTGAGCTCCTAGGTGAAAAAGAGAAAGGGTTTGAGCTCCTAGATGAAAAAAGAGAAAGGGTTTGAGCTCCTAGGTGAAAAAAGAGAAAGGGTTTGAGCTCCTAGGTAAAAAAGAGAAAGGGGTTGAGGTCCTAGGTCAAACATGTCAAGGGAACTACGTTGTGCAGGTCCTCCTCAGGGTATCAGCACGGAAGACCCTTGATGGCCTGGTCTTGTGAGCCCTTCCGGTGGCTCAGGAGTAAAGGAGAGACGTTGTTTTCTGATGAGTTTGGCTACACTTGATTGTTTGTCTCTCCTTTCTAGATTTTTTGTCTCTCCTTTCTTGATCTTTTGTCTCTCCTTTCTTGATCTTTTGTCTCTCCTTTCTTGATTTTTTGTCTCTCCTTTCTTGATCTTTTGTCTCTCCTTTCTTGATTTTTTGTCTCCTTTCTAGATTTTTTGTCTCTCCTTTCTAGATTTTTTGTCTCTCCTTTCGTGATCTTATATAGTTAATTTATTGATCTTTTCTCTCCGTTTTTAATTTTTTCCTTTCCTTTCTTGATCCTTTGTCTCTCTAGATCTTTTGTCTCTCCTTTTTTTATCTTTCGCCTCTTTTTTTTCTTTAGTCTCGCCTTTATTGATATTTGTCTCTCCTTTCTTGATCTTTTTTTATTTCCTCTCTTCGTCTCAAGTCTCCATATAAACAAATGTCACGTAAGCACTCGAACAGCGTCCCTATTAACTCTATATACACAGTCCTTTTTAACTCCACGACTCCCACAATAGTTACCAGGACTAGAACAGTTTACCTCCTTCACGCAAACCAGAGACAACTAAAAGCTGAACGCAACGCTTTATAAACAGGTAATTCCAAAACTGTTGTAGATTAATATTTGGGAGAAGCCTCGATACCCTCCTGCCGAAGTAAACAAACTATCTGTGTGGAGGGAATGATAGGTCTCTGTCTCTGTCTCTGTCTCGTCCCGTACCGTCACTCAGTACCAGATGGGCGTGACTCGAGTTGCCTCAGTGGATAGGAAGCCTCGGTGACGTCTCCTTCTCGCACCTGAAAGAGAAAACACAGGTGGTTAGGATATCATGAAGAAAAAGTCGTATTTGTGGGTAGTTTGGACAGTTTTAGTAAGGTATCGTTATTTGATAAGTAATATAACCAAGTCCTCATCTGTCATCAGGTAAAGTAGTATTGCCTTTCCTAGTGTGTCTCGGGTGGATAGATTGTTTAGATAAAATTATTTAAGATTGTTTAAATAAATATATAAATAATTTAAAATAGTTTAGATTGTCAGAATGGATGGAAATATTCGCGTTGTGTGTGTGTCAAGATAGATATGTCAACAAAGTCTCTATAAAAGAATATATAATAGTATTTTGAGGTTGGAATTGCAAAGTTTATTCAGATAATGTTTTCAGTTCTTCTTTGAGTCTCTAGTGAATAAGAATGGAGTGGCGGTAATGCTTGTTTTTATTGTATTTGCGTTGTTGTTATGCAGTGCTTCAGCCCATGCTCAACATAATGTAATATTCACGTCTCATTCATGTATTCAGCGGTTTGTGTGGCACCATTGGTTGTTGGATCGCTCGTAAGTCCCTCGGGTGATTGGCATAACGGTGGACATATACTTTTATCTTGCCGTTCTCTCTCTCTCTCTCTCTCTCTCTCTCTCCTCTCTCTCTCGCTCTCTCTCTCTCCCCTCTCTCTCTCCTCTCTCTCTCTCTCTCTCTCTCTCTCTCTCTCTCTCTCTCTCTCCTCTCTCTCTCTCTCTCTCTCTCTGTTGTTTTTTAATATTTTGTCAACACTTTTGGTTGACGCGAGTTTTTGCCTATAGCAGCCCGCCTGTGGAATGATGGCATTACCATAAAAAAAGGCAGTGTGTTGGAGCTACCTTGGGGGGTGGTACTCCCGAACGGTGGAGGTGAGAGTGGCCAGAGGGACAGATCTAATTACCGCAGCAGCAGCGGCGGCGGCACCTGGATGTCCGGGCTGCGGATGAGGTGGGAGGCGTTCCCTGAGGTGGGACCTTGCCTTGCACTTCAGGAGGTAGTGTTGGAGTGCAAAGGGGGAGGTGACCTGGCAGTGATCACAGGTGATGTCCACATCGCCCTGGCGGATTTCCTCAAAGCAGGAAAGCGAGGCGGAGACGGTGTAGTCGGTCCCGTACGTGTGGGGGGATGGATGGGTCTTGGGGAAGTGGGTGGTAAGCTGTTGCAGCAGCGTACCAGGAGGCAGAGGGTGATGATAGGGCGACTGTGGCCTCATGTTGCTGGCGGGACAAGGCGTGCGAGGCAGACTTTATTTTGAGTAGAGTTTGGGAGAGGCTGGGCAGAACAGCCGTGGTGGGGCTGGGAAGGGCAGCGGCTGATTTTGCAGCTCTGTCAGCTGCTTCGTTGCCACTAAGGCCTACATGGCTGGGAACCCAATTGAGGGTGATTTTGCAGCCACGTGCAGCCAGTCGCTGGGCCAGAAAAAGAGTGGAGGTGAGGAGGTGAATGTTATCTGTGGCTGTGTGTCTCTGAGGGCTTGGATAGAGGATTTTGAGTCTGTGTGTATGATGAATGAGGGGAGTGACTCTCCAGGGCGTGGTGAAGAGCGCCACGAATGGCGACTAGTTCAGCCTGGAGGCAGCTGGCGCCATCTGTTAGACGCCATTGTTTCTTGGTTTGTCCGCTCACAAAAGCCGCTCCAGCTGCTCCTGTGGCAGGATCTACTGACCCGTCTGTGTAGATAATGAGGGAAGCAGGGGTCGTCAAGTCATCCATGACCTGTAGCATTTCCAAGCGTAAGGCAGCGGGGAGCCAGTGTGCCTTTGGGCGCTCAAGACTGTGGAGTGATGTGATGATTGGAGGAGGGCTCCAAGGCGGTGGTGTAGCGAAATTCGGGTGAGGGAAGTCCTCGCCCTTATTGAGGAGGGTTTCGTGAATTCCCATAGTGAGAATTGCTTCTGCAGCGCACGCTGGCCAACATTGCCGCCGAAGGTTGTTGCGGGGCCTGGCAAGATGAGTTGCAACCTTGGCGGGAGGTTCGTAGGGGTAGGGCAGGTGGGTCATTTTGGCGAGCAGGCAGGCGGTCCGTTCTTCGATACGGCGCCGAGTCGGGACTACTGGCACTCCTGCCCGCAGGTTGCAGACCTTAGTCCATCTGGGGGCGTTGATGATGACTCTTAGGGCGCTGTTTTGTGTGGCCTCTAGTTTTTGGTGTAGGGTGTTCGTGAGGGAGATAAGGCATGGAGCGCTATAATCCAGGAGAGAGCGGATGGCGTGAATGTAAAAGGTGCGCTTCACCTGGAAACTGGCCCCCCCTTTTAAGCCAGTGATTGCCCGTAGGACGGAGATCCTGCTGTTTTCACGCTCCTGCAGGTAAGCTACGTGTGTGCGGAGGTTGAGACGGTTGTCGAGCGAGATGCCCAGGTATTGGTGCGACGTGACGCAGGAGAGTGGTGTGTCCAGGATATAGAGCGGGGCGCGCGCGGCGCGTCACACCCAAAGGCCATGGCCTTGGTTTTGCCACATTCAGCTTCAAGCCTAGTTCCCTACACTTGGTGGTTATATCAGTTTAACAGGTTTTTGGGCTCGTTGTGCGTGGGCGGGTCCAGTGCAGTAGAGGGCAAGGTCGTCCGCATAGCAGAGAAGCTTAGTTCCGGGTGGGAGTGGGAGAGAGATGAGTTCTTCCATTAGTATGTTAAACAGGAAGGGGCTCAGAATGCTGCCCTGTGGTGTTCCGTTTTCGTGTTTGATGGAGTTGAGACGTCTCCCCCTGAAAGGCAAAATCTAGCCGCTCGGCCCGAGAGGAAGTCTTTGAGCCATATAAGGAGTCTGCCGCATACTCCTTGCGGACCAGAGCGAAAGGATCACTCGGCAGTTGGCGAGTTCAAAGGCTTTCTCGAGATCGAGGAAGGCTACTGTGGTACCTCCGGAACTGGCAGCGCATAGAAGAGTGGAAAGGCATTCAGCTGTTCCCATGCCCCGCCTGTAGGCAAAGAGGTCTTGATGGAGCGGACCGACCGCCCAGGTTAGCCTGTTTAGGACTATCCGCTCCATGGTTTTGCCCACACAGCTGAGGAGGAGATAGGGCGCATGGCACCAGGATCTTGGGCTTAGGTATGGGTATGATGGTAGCCTCCTTCCATTTTAATGGTAGTTTGCAGGCCTCCCAGGAGGCGTTGAAGAGGGTGAGAAGGGCGGAGTGACCATCTGAGCCTGCATTGGTGATCATGGAGTATGTAATCCTGTCAGCCCCGGGGGAAGTATCTCCACTCGTTTTAAGTGCCCGACGTAGTTCGAGGAGGGTGAGGGATGTGTTGGTCTCTCTCTCTCTCTCTCTCTCCTCTCTCTCTCCTCTCTCTCTCCTCTCTCTCTCTCTCTTCTCTCTCTCTCTTCTCTCTCTCTCTCTCTCCTCTCTCTCTCTCTTTTCCCTCTCTCTCCTCTCTCTCTCTCTCTCTCTCTCTCTCTCTCCC
>JACEEZ010012743.1:12500-22500 GCA_016584305.1 Chionoecetes opilio
CGTAGTATTCCCTTCTCCTGGCATCAACTAGTAGTCAGTAAGCAGCAAGGGGTCAGGATTTTTCGCCTCGTTAAAAAAACAGAGTATAGTACTAAGGTTCCTGCAGTGTATTCCCTTTGAGTGAGACCAGTACCAGCACTTCTATACAGTCATGGCAGGATAAACACTCAATGAGACATACGTGTTATCCTTCATTGTGTTACTGCCTATAGTCGAAGCACGTTAAGTTGGCGAAAATGGGGCCCCCTCACTACCCTCTTCCGAAAGCAGGGGATTGGCTGAGGTGTTGGGTGTTGGGGCTTTAGGGCGGAACTTGGAGTCATTCTCACCCAACACCCAGCCTCAGCCAATCCCGTGCGCTCGGAAGGGGGGAGTAAAGGGGCTCCATTTTCGCCAACTTAACGTGCGGCGAGTATATCAGGTGTTGCTGCTGTGTTACCTTGTGTTACCATTAAAGGTGTTGCTGCATGTGTGTTGCCTGGTAGAAGGAATAGAAAAGAGAAGGAAAAAAGAAGTATGAATGGGAAAAGTAGGGTGGATGGAGTAAAGGAGAAGAGAAAATTGAGTTGGAAAAGGAAAATAAGGTAAATGGAATGGGTAATAGTCAAAGAAGTGGAACTGAAGAGTAGATAGAAAGGGATAGATAGGTGAGAAGGAAATAGATCATGAAATCATATCTCCATTAGCACCACACACTTTTAGTTTTGCATCATAAAGGACTGGCCAAGGGCAAAAAAAAGAGGTAACCTGCATACCTTGTCTTCTTTAGTTCTCTTATATTTTTTATCTAGTTTCTCTTCGTCTCTTATCATCTGTCTGTTCTCTTTAGATAGCAGGAACGACTACATTGAATTAAATATTTTGAATAATTCCATTGGCCATATATACACTTAAATTATCCAGAAATTGAGACATACTTTGAAGGGAGCCAATTATATTTTTTACTCGTTTGAAGTTTGAGGAAGACTTTCAACTTTCCCGAACAAAATATGAAGCAAGATTATGTATTTTATAGGACTTGAAGTGATGTCATTAGTAATACGAGGCAGAAAGCTACTCATTGAACTTTAACATTAACAGCATATTTAAAAAATCATGAAGAGAGAAACTTTTGAAGCCTTCTAGGATGAGGCTAAAGTATTTCAGAATGTCATCCAGAATATTTACGAGGCGTTGGCATTTCGAACGTCACTTTTATCTCCTCCTCCTCCTCCTCCTTCTCCTTCTCCTCTTTTCATTAGCTGTCCTACCTCTCCCTTCATCCTCTCTCCTCCTCCTCCTCCTCCTCCCTCTTTCCTTCCCTACTTTCTTCCACTCTTCTTTTCATATCTGTCCATCATTCCTCGAACCTTCCCTCTTTCATCCATCTTTCTCTCCCTCCCCCCCTCTAATCTCCTCTCCTATGTACCCCCCCTCCTCATTTCCCCTCCCTCTTCCCCTCACCCCTATGCACACAAACACACACACCGAGATAATAACACGTGGGCAATTTTGCTGTGATCTGGCATATAAGAACTTTAAGAAAGATATTATAAAAAAGCTATTTAACTTCGAAGCAAGATGTAAATTATAGAAGCCACCAATAGCAGTAACTTTGACCCAAACAAACAGCCGATAAAGATAAAGAAGAAATCAAACTATACGGATTTGCAGGGAAGTAAAGACCACTCACAACCATGAGTACAGAGAGAGAGAGAGAGAGAGAGAGAGAGAGAGAGAGAGAGAGAGAGAGAGAGAGAGAGAGAGAGAGAGAGAGAGAGAGAGAGAGAGAGAGAGAGAGAGAGAGAGAGAGAGAGAGAGAGAGAGAGAGAGAGAGAGAGAGAGAGAGAGAGATTGATTGATACATTTCTTGGCCACTTTGTACATAACATAAATACATAACAATAATAATAATAATGTAGCCAAGGTCCATTGAGCCAAGGGTCTATTACGGACCTATAATTATAATTACTGTAAGCTGACGCATGTTGTGGCCCATCCACCACCATGGATTACTTGTTTAACAAACAATGAATCTCGTGGAAAATAATATGAAAAATAATGAATAATATAAGCAATACTATTAGTAATAATGGTAACTGATAATGATATAGAAATAATAATAATAATAATAGTAATAATAATACCAATAAGCAATAGTAATAATAGTAATAATGATAATAACCATAATAAATAATAATAATAATAATAATAATATCAATAAAAATAAAAATAAAATAATAATAATAATAATAATAATAATAATGAATAATATAAATAATAATAAAAAATAGAAATATCACCGGTAAATCTAATTGTAAATAGCTAATAACATATTTTTGAGTCTGTTTTTGAGTCCAGCTCGTGAATTACTGTTCCTTGCTATTACATTAAAATTAAAATTTATTGGAAATGAATGCAAGGCCCCGTATACAAATAAGCATGTCTGTAGGTGTATAACATCTTGTAATTTTAATAATTTGTAGCTTATAAAGAGAGGGTGAGTGTGATTCTAGCGTTGGCTGCGAGACATTATGCGTATCAACTTCTTCTGTTCAACAAAAAGATGATCAATGTATGTTTTATAAGCTCCCCCCATAAGAACAACAATATAATAGATATGGATAGCTAGTGAAATATATATTGTTTAAGACTGTCATTATTCACATGGTCTCTAATCCTGTACATTATACCTGTTATTTTAGACAATTTTGTTTTTAAGCATTCTATATGTGATTTCCATTTTAAAGAGTTATCAATTATGACAACTAAAAATCTTATTTCATTGACTTGATTTATAATTAGATTATCAATTTTTATATTTACATGGGGTGTTTGTGTCATTAAGGGATGTGAAATCATGCAATTTGTTTGACCTATATTAAGTGTTAGTTTATTGCATTTGATCCAATTTGCTACGTGATTTAATTCTCGGTTTAGTGTAATTTTCAATTCATTAACATCTCTCCCGGTTATGAATATATTTGTGTCATCTGCGAAAAGTAAGAAATTTAATAAATTGGTGCTACGTGTAATGTCATTTATATATATCTATAATAATATAAGCGAAAGTGTGTCTGTCTGTCTGTCTGTCTGTCTGTCTGTCTGTGTGTGTGTGTGTGTGTGTGTGTGTGTGTGTGGTATAGGTTCCGCCCCCGTGGCGCAATCACCTCATATGGCACATTTTTGGAACCGGGTTGACCAGGGAAGGTCATAAGCCACTTATGAGATGATTCGATCACTTTTTTTTTTCTTTTTTTTTAGCAGCCTATAGCGATAATTGTGAGGGAAAAAAAGTGGGTTGCGAGAATTGAGGAAACCTTGATGTAGGGTGATGGGAATGGGTGAGTGATGGGTGGGGTGATGGGTAATGGGTGTGGGGTGATGGGTTGAGTGAATGGGTGGGGGGTGATGGGTAATGGGTGAGGGAATAGGTGGGGGGTGATGGGTAATGGTAAATATATGCGAAAGTGTGTCTGTCTGTCTGTGTGTGTGTGTGTGTGGTGTGTGTGTGTGTGTGTGTGTGTTGTGTGTGTGTGTCTGGTATAGGTTCCGCCCCCCGTGGCGCAATCACCTCATATGGCACATTTTTGGAACCGGGTTGACCAGGGGAAGGTTTTAAGCCCAATATGAGATGATCCGATCACTTCTTTTTTTTTTTTAGCAGCTATCTATAATAATATAAGCGAAAGTGTGTCTGTCTGTCTGTCTGTCTGTCTGTGTGTGTGTGTGTGTGTGTGTGTGTGTGTGTTTGTGTGGTATAGGGTCCGCCCCCCGTGGCGCAATCACTCATATGGCACATTTTTGGAACCGGGTTGACCAGGGGAAGGTCATAAGCCCACTTATGAGATGATTCGATCACATTTTTTTTTTTTTTTTTTTAGCAGCCTATTAGCGATAATTGTGAAAAAAAAAGTGGGTTTGCGAGAATTGAGGAAACCTTGATGTAGGGTGATGGGTAATGGGTGAGTGAATGGGTTGGGGTGATGGGTAATGGGTGTGGGGTGATGGGTGAGTGAATGGGTGGGGGGTGATGGGTTGGGGGTGATGGGTGATGGGTGAGGGAAATAGGTGGGGGGTGATGGGTAATTTGGTAAATATAAGCGAAAGTGTGTGTCTGGGGTGTGGGGTGTGTGTGTGTGTTGTGTGTCTGGTATAGGTTCCGCCCCCGTGGCGCAATCACCTCATATGGCACATTTTTGGAACCGGGTTGACCAGGGGAAGGTTTTAAAGCCCAATTATGAGATGATCCGATCACTTTTTTTTTTTTTTTTTTAGCAGCCTATTAGCGATAATTGCGAAAAAAAGTGGGTTGCGAGAATTGAGGAAACCTTGATGTAGGGTGATGGGTAATGGGTGAGTGAATGGGTGGGGTGATGGGTAATGGGTGTGGGGTGATGGGTGAGTGAATGGGTGGGGGGTGATGGGTTGGGGGTGATGGGTGATGGGTGAGGGAATAGGTGGGGGGTGATGGGTAATGGGTGAGTGAATGGGTGTGTGGTGATGGGTAATGGGTGAGTGAATGGGTGGGGGGTGATGGGTAATGGGTGAGTGAATGGGTGGGGGGTGGTGGGTAATGGGTGAGTGAATGGGTGGGGGTAATACATACATTTCTACATCCATGATTTCAGGAAAGTTAGAAGGGGCTATCTGGAGAGTTCGTGTTTAGTGGGCCGAAGGCCCACCACCAATAGCCCTCCGCAGGAGCTAGCCAAAAAGTCCGCCCGGAGGGCGGCTTTGCGGCTAGTTAAAAATAAAATCGGGCCGAGAATTGAGCCTTGTGGTACTCCAAAGTTGACATTATTATAAGAAGATGATGTGTTGTTGGATACAGTATATTGTTGTCTATTACTTAAATAACTCTTAAACCAGTACCTCGAACTCCGTACACTTTAAGTTTATCTAATAGTATGGAATGAGAAATTGTATCAAAAGCTTTTGTCAAGTCACAAAAGATTGTTATCTGGTATTGCTTACTGTCAATAGCTTCATAAATGTGTTAGATGAGCTGGTGTACTGCTAACTCAGTGCTATAATTGGGTCTAAATTCATACTGATGTTCAGATAATAATGAGTTTTTGCATAAATAGTCCATGAATCTCAAAGCCATAATTTTTTCAAAAATTTTACTTAAGCTTGGCAAAACTGATATAGGTCTGTAGTTCTGGTGCAGAGATTTATCACCTTTTTTAAATATGGGAATAACTCGTGCTATCTGGAACTGTTTGGGGAACAGTCCTTCTTCAAATGATCTGTTGATTATGTGTTGTAAATATGGTGACACTATACTGCTGCATTTTTTTATTATCTTTATATCTATGGTGTCATACCCTGGGGAAGTTAGTTTCAGGTTTTTTATTATAGCTTGAATTTCCTGTAATGTTGTTGGCCGAATAAAAAAAGAAAAAGGTGTAGGATCAGGTAAGTAATTATTAAATGAAACTGGTGACGGTTCAATGCTTTGGGCCAAGTTGTTAGCAATGTTACAGAAATAGTTATTAAATGATTCAGCTATTTCCTGATTTGTTGATAAAGTATTATCTGGGAATGAAATGGAGGTAGGAAGCTGATAACTATTTTTTCCCATGATGTTATTTAGAATTTCCCAAGTCTTTTTACTGTTGCCTGCATTTTCCTTTAATTTTGATATATAGTGATTCTCTTTTGCTGCTCTTATTATAGAAGTTAAAGTGTTCCTGTCCTTTTAAATGTAGTTCCGTAAGTAATTGGCCACTTAGCATACAATTTCTGGAGTCTGTTACGTTCTTTGATGGACTTTCTTATACCTTGAGTTATAAAGGGTTTGTCGATATGTTTCTCTTTGACTGTATATTCTTTTACAGGAAAGTGTTTATTGTAAATAAGTAGAAATTGTTTCATGTAAATATCGAAACATTCATTTACCCCTGTATTAAATACTGCTGTTTCCCAATCATATTCGCTCAACTCTAATTTGAACAGAGAGAGAGAGAGAGAGAGAGAGAGAGGAGAGAGAGAGAGAGAGAGAGAGAGGAGGAGAGAAGGAAAGGGGAGAGAGAGAGAGGGGAGAGAGAGAGAGAGAGAGAGAGAGAGAGAGAGAGAGAGAGAGAGAGAGAGGGGAGAGAGAGAGAGGAGAGGAGAGAGAGAGAGAGAGAGAGAAAAAAAAATAGAGAGAGAGAGAGAGAGAGCGAGCATGTGTGTTTCCGTTTTTTTGTGTGTGTTAAAGAATGCATGTTATTTTTTATGTGTTCCCGTTAAATCTACGTGGGAAGAGTGAAGAGCAGATGGGGAGCGAGACACAGGGAGGAGTGGCAAGACATACAAGAGTAGTAGGTAGCAATATTTGATGTGTTGCTCTCAGTGTGTGTGGCGGGCGAAGTAGATTGGTAGTGTTTGTAGGAATACTACCAATAATGGCAGTGCTAGGTGGAAGCTCCTCTCACTATTTTTGGTTCTCTTTTATTTATTTTTGCTCAGTCTTGTATATTATTGATCATTCTACTATCACGAAGGCCACAACGCTTATCAATACCACTACGTCATCGAGTATTCAGCGCCATAGATTGAGGACAGTGGCTGCAGCTTCCTTAACATGTCTCGTACTCATGTCTCTCTGCTCTCCCTCCAAGACATAAACTGTTATCATACATAGCATGCTTCTCTCTCTCTCTCTCTCTCTCTCTCTCTCTCTCTCTCTCTCTCTTCTCTCTCTCTCCTTCTCTCTCTCTCTCTCTCTCTCTCTCTCTCTCTCCTCTCTCTTCTCTCTCTCTCTCTCTCTCTCTCTCTCTCTCTCTTTAATACAATATATCAACCACCAGCTTTTGATAATATATACACACACGTGAATATCATCCTATATCTAACACACGCTGCACTAAATGCTTAATACGTGAGGCGGTGAAATACGTATTGCAACACGTGATAAATGCAGCGTCCTCCTCGGCAATACAACGCTACAAGTAATGCAATAATAACAAGTAAGGCAATACAACGCAGTGCTGCAATACTCGTGCGTTACAGGTGTCAAAGTGTCAGTCCAATTATTAACAAATGCGACAGGAAATTGTCACTTAATTACAAGGCGATTATACTCATTTATCTCGCTTGTAGATTACTTGAAACCCTAATATGAGACCAAGTCGTAGTCCCTCGAGAAATATTTGTTTGAATTGTGACCCAGTTTCTTATTTCAGTGCTTTATTTTACACTGTTTCTACAATGTACACTTTATTTGTACAGTCATTTGTCTTCTGTTCTTAACTTCAGTACAGTTTTTTTAAAAAGTGTTTACTGCAGCGGTTATTACCCTGGGGGTCGCACCCCCTGTAAGGTGGCGTGACTAATTACCTAGGGGGGGGTGAGCCAAGAAAGAAAAAGGAAGAACTGTCAAGTATTTAACTTGAACTTGGCCTTCGCTTTAACATGAAGCTCGCTCGCGAGGGTGAGCGAAGAAAGTCGCTACAGAGAAGTGTGGGTGAAAACTCTGCGGTGACGCCTTGCCACATTTAACTAAGTCTGGAGACTTTTATGCAATATAATTTTCTTAATATTATTATTACTATTATATTATTGTTATTTTTATCATTATTATTATAGCGCGTAGCTTCTGATGTGTGGCGGCCTTTAATCGTGATCTGACTTAGTCTCCTGGGTGTATGCAAGGTGTTAATGAATAATGATATGCACAATAGGTGCTAAAACACGCATTTTTAGTTTTTCTTTCTGATGCAGAATTATTTTGAAATATCTTGATTGAAGAAGTGAAGGGCAAGGAACAAGTACTGAAGGGGGCGTGGTGATAAAATGGTTAAGAAACACTGTTTTATTGGAACTCCGAGAGGCAGTTGTGGATTCGAACACGCTGAATTAATCACTAATAGGTTTCAACGCTACATTTAGGTTCTGTAGACGACGTGTGTTGTCACCACTCGATCTGCCTCACCGCTGCCTGAAT
The DNA here is from genome assembly GCA_016584305.1 of Chionoecetes opilio. Lineage (NCBI taxonomy): Eukaryota > Metazoa > Arthropoda > Malacostraca > Decapoda > Majidae > Chionoecetes > Chionoecetes opilio. The sequence goes on from JACEEZ010012743.1 coordinate 20,413, forward strand.
GAAAAAGTAAATATAAAAACTTAAGCCATATAGATTTACTTTTTTGTCTCATTTTTTATAACTCTCACTGAAATGGAAGTTAATGCTGATCTTGCACAACACATTCATCGATCTTGTTAACTATGTTGTACTACTACGTTCATAATAACAATGTGGAGCGGGAAATTGATATGTAAGTATAATATAAAGTTATATAAGTAATATAAATTCACTTTTCTTGTCTCACTCTTGGTAACTTTCTCACCAAAATTGATGTTAATCTTAATCTTGCACAAAGCACTCATCGGCCTAGTTAACTATGTTTTTTATAACTACTACGTTCTTGATAACATTGTGTAACGTGAAATTGATATATATTAACTTTTTTTCTCATTCTTGGTAACTTTCTCACCGAAATTCACTTTAATGTTGAACTTGCACAAAACACTCATTGATCTTGCTATGTTCTTTATAACCACTACGTTCATCATAGCATTGCGTAACGTGAAATGACTACACATGCTGCAACAGACTAATCAAACGTAGAAACCTGAGTTGATATACTGAGTTGCTTAAGGGTAAACATTAGTATGTACATTGAGTTTCGCCGTGACGAGTGTTGTATCTGTCGCAAGGATGATCTGTTTGACTCGATAATTATGTTGTTGTTGTTGCAATGATGATGTAACAAGGAAAGTTAATGAGATGCTAAGTTTTGTTTGTTAATGATGTACCTTTCCTGTTATGTACAGTGCATATATCATGTTGTTGATTAGATATATGCTGGAAAACATAGTAATGCACTTCAGATCATCAGCATCATCATCAGACTCATCATCATCAACAACAACAACAACAACAACAGCATCAACAACAATAATAACAACAGTGGAAGTCATCTATGCAAGACAAAGGTGTAAAAATGTGACTTGTTATTGTTTGCTATGCTCCTGTTTGCCTTCTGTTCTTTTATTTACCTGATTTCAGTAATATTTTTGTTCAGCCTCGTTCGTCCCTCTCTCCTCCTTTTTATTTGCCTTGACGGTCCTCTTCTTAGTACAGTCTTGGCGGAAGTCCAACACCTCAAAACCCACGTCACTGTATACTCCAGAACACATGATTCTTGTATATGTATAAAGTCCTTCCCTCGACGTGAGATTCTTTCCTAACGCCTCGACGAAAAGCACATAAGAGGCTTTTCATTTTTCCTTCTCAGTCATGTTGCATATTTTTCTGACTTGAATTATATAGTGGAGTCGGTCTTGTAATATAACACGCTTTTCCTGGGAGAGAGATAGTGTGTGTGAGTGTGTGTGTGTGTGTGTGTGTGTGTGTGTGTGTGTGTGTGTGTGTGTGTGTGTGTGTGTGTGAGAGGAGAGAGAGAGAGAGAGAGAGGAGAGAGAGAGAGAGAGAGAGAGGAGAGAGAGAGAGAGAGAGAGAGAGACGGAGAGAGAGAGAGAGGAGAGAGAGAGAGAGAGAGAGAGGAGAGAGAGAGAGAGAGGAGAGAGAGAGAGAGAGAGAGGAGAGAGAGAGAGGAGAAGAGAGAGCAGAGAGAGAGAGAGAGAGAGAGAGAGAGAGGAGAGAAGACAGACAGACAGACAGAACAGACAGAAGACAGACAGACGACAGACAGACAGACAGACAGACAGACAGACAGACAGACAGACAGACAGACAGACAGACAGACAGACAGACAGACAGACAGACAGACAGACAGACAGACAGACAGACAGACAGACAGACAGACAGACAGACAGACAGACAGACGACAGACAGACAGACAGACAGACAGACAGACAGACAGACAGACAGCGACAGACAGACAGACAGACAGACAGACAGACAGACAGACAGACAGACAGACAGGACAGACAGACAGACAGACAGACAGACAGACAGACAGACAGACAGACAGACAGACAGACAGACAGACAGACAGACAGACAGACAGACAGACAGACAGACAGACAGACAGACAGACAGACAGACAGACAGACAGACAGACAGGACAGACAGACAGACAGACAGACAGACAGACAGACAGACAGACAGACAGACAGACGCAGACAGACAGACAGGACAGACAGACAGACGACAGACAGACGAAGA
>JACEEZ010012743.1:27500-30000 GCA_016584305.1 Chionoecetes opilio
AGGAGGAGGAGGAGGAGGGGGAGGGGGGGGAGGAGGAGGAGGAGGAGGAGGAGGAGGAGGAGGAGGAGGAAGAGGAAGAGGAAGAGGAAGAGGAAGAGGAAGAGGAAGAGGAGGAGGAGGAGGAGGAGGAGGAGGAGGAGGAAGAAGACGAAGACGAGGATTACATAGGATTACATAGGAATAACAGACACCAGGAGACCTATTGGTCCATAGCGAGGGTATCTGCTGAACTACATACTACTAACTATCAACTACTTGTAAGAAAACAGTTGGAAAATTATACCATGTCCCTAAAAAGGATAAGATAAGATAAGATTTTCATCCTGTCTAGACACTTTGCAAGTACCAACTACAAGGTTATTGACTATACAAAGCGCCGCCACGTCAGCACGAACTAGGCGGACTCGAACCGCTGACCGAATGCACAGGGACGCTGCACATTGCAAGCTCACGTCTCTACCAACCTTCACTTCTCTTATTATCATTTACCAAGATGTTATTCTTATCTTTCAGTGGCCCAATACTTCTATTGACGTTTTTCTTACTTCGAACGTATTGAAAGAACCTTTTCGGGTTTGATTTGGATTCCTTTGCAATTTTTTCTTCATACTCGCGCTTTTTAGTCTTTATTAATCCTTTGCAACGACGCTTTACGTCATTGTATTCTTTAGAATCGCAGTCCGCATTTGATCGCTTGTAAACTTTATACGCTCGGCGCTTACTGCCAATGATTTGTTGAATGTAGTAGTCATCCAACTGGGTTTGTTTATGTTATTTAGACGTTTCCTTATCATGGGAACATGTTTTTCAACCACCGATTGGAGTTTATTTGTGAATAGTCATAATAGAGGAGGAGGAGGAGGAGGAGGAGGAGGAAGAGGAAGAGGAAGAGGAAGAGGAAGAGGAAGAGGAAGAGGAAGAGGAGGAGGAGGAGGACAGACTGATCTTTAAGACAGACAGACGGAGGGATGAAAATACAGACAAATAGATTTCATTTGTTTTTTGTAACTGTTATTTGTTTTATTAATCATAGTAGTAGTAGTAGTAGTAGTAGTAGTAGTAGTAGTAGTAGTAGAAGTAGTAGTAGTAGTAGTAGTAGTAGTAGTAGTAGTAGTAGTAGTAGTAGTAGTAGAAGTAGTAATAGTAGTAGTAGTAGTAGTAGTACATACATACGAACATAAGAAAATAAGGAAGCTACAAGAGGCTGCGAGGCCTACATGTGGTAGTTCCTGTCACCCAACACTACCTACATCCACCTTTCATCCCCATCCATGAACCTATCCAGCCCCTCTTTAAAGCTCCCTAATGACTCCGCACTAACTATCTGTCTACTGAGACCATTCCAATCATTCACCACCCTATTTGTGAACCAGTTTTTCCCTATTTCCTTTCTAAATCTACGCTTTTCCAGCTTGAATCCGTTACTTCTTGTTTTACCCTTGTTAAAAGGCGTAAGAACTTTTCGTACCTCTCCTTTATTAAATCCCTTTATCAACTTAAAAACTTCTATCAGATCGCCCCTTACTCTGCGTTTCTCGAGTGAGTGAAATTTTAATAACTTCAATTTCTTCTCATAACTAAAGTTACGCATCCCTTGTATCATTTTGGTCATCCTTCTCTGCACTGTTTCTAACAAGGCTATATCCATCCTGTAATATGGAGACCAAAACTGAACCGCATAGTCTAGGTGAGGCCTGACTAGAGCCAGATAAATCTTTAGAATAACTTCCGCACTTCTACGTGTGTAGTAGTAGTAGTAGTAGTGGTAGTAGTAGTAGTAGTAGAAGTAGTAGTAGTAGTAGTAGTAGTAGTAGTAGTAGTAGTAGTAGTAGTAGTAGTAGTAGTAGTAATAGTAGTGGTAGTAGTAGTAGTAGTAGTAGTAGTAGTAGTAGTAGTAGTAGTAGTGGTAATAGTAGTAGTAGTAGTAGTAGTGTAGTAGAAGTAGGGGTAGCAGTAGTGATAGTAACAGTGGTGGTAGTAGTAGTAACAGTTATATAATCTTTTATCATTGATATTTGTCTTATTATCATTATCATCATCTTCATAATCATCAGGGATAGTAGCAGAAGTTGTAGTAGTAACAGCTGCTATTGTTGTTGTTGTTGTTTTTATTATTATTGACGTTCTACTACCACTAATACATATTCGCACACACACACACACACACACACACACACACACACACACACACACACACACACACACACACACACACACACACACACCACACACACACACAAACACAAACACAAACAACACACCCCACACACACAGAAAAGAATTAAAAAATTTTCCCCCGTTAGAAAGTTTGGGCCACGCTTTCACTTTTTTCCCTTTCTTCCCTTCCAACCCATTCTTATTTACCATCCTTAATTTATTACCACTTTTATTCCTTTGCCCCTTTTTCCTAAATTTAGTTCTTTCTTTCTCTCTATTCTTTTTTTTAATTCATTTTCTCCATTTTATGTTTCCATTTTTTGTGATTTCTATTTACATGCCA
>JACEEZ010012743.1:35000-40000 GCA_016584305.1 Chionoecetes opilio
GGAGAGAGGAGAGAGAGAGAGAGAGAGGAGAGAGAGGAGAGAGAGAGAGAGAGAGAGAGAGAGAGAGAGAGAGAGAGAGAGAGAGAGAGAGAGAGAGAGAGTAATATATTATTTACGCTTGAGAACAGAAAATGTAGATCATAAAAAGAATGTCACGAAGATGTCTAGCCACGGGAGTCTAAAGTTTGACATGGGTGGCATAAGAGATGTAGGAAAATGCAAGAGGAAAGATGAGGAGGAAATATAGATATCATTGCTCCTGCCTGCGACCTCCAGCATCACTTATTCCACCTCTCTATGCCGCATCTTCTCTCAGAGCTTGAAGGTAAATCACGCAACGCAAAACACTGACATCATTAGAATACACACATCAAAGAAACCCATCGAAATCATTAGTTAAGTGCTGCCGATAGAGAGATAGGTGATTATGTTTTTTTTATTCTGATCACAGTGGTGGAGAAGAAGACAAGAACCAGGAAGAAAGGAACAAAGAGGAAGAAAAAGAGAAGAGAAATTGAGACTAAAACAATAAATGAGGACCAACTTTAAATTGGAAAGAAAATATATAATTAAAAGAAATGCAGAAACAAGAAAGATAGCAGGGAATCTGAGACATCAATTCTCAAACTAATCACAAACTAAATTGGCCTTCCCACATTTGCTAATCCTACTTTTTACTGTATAGGAACTGGCAGATATAGCAGACTCTTTTTATGTTTTTAATTTTTCTCTTGGTCACTGGTCAGTCCCTTATGAAGTAAAAAAAAAAAAAAAAACGGTAGAAAAAAAAAATCAAGCAAGACCAACTGAAGATAAGGGTGAAGAAAAGAAGAAAGGTGAGAGGAAAAAGGTGGAAAAACTAAGAAAGAAGAGGGTGAGTAGAGGCTGGACACCGAGGAAGGGTAATAGCAGGCAGTACTTTGAGGCATTAAAACAAGGAGGCATATTTACTAAGGCATTAAGACGACATTCTCATTACGATTTCCTCTTTGAAAGGCGTGAGTTGCAAAGCCTGGGAGAGTACAGACGAGGTGGTGCATGTAAGAGATGGTTTTGTCTACGGGGTGTAAAATGTAATGTTACTCGAGAAGATACGTAAGAGGGAATGCAGTTTAAGAGAGAGGGGAGGAAAGCAAGAGAGAGAGAGAGAGAGAGAGAGAGAGAGAGAGAGAGAGAGAGAGAGAGAGAGAGAGAGAGAGAGAGAGAGAGAGAGAGAGAGAGAGAGAGAGAAAGGAGATGATGAAAGACTTGTAGGAGTAATGACAACGTGAAATGATGCTCTTATGAGAAAATAATAAGTGATAGATGAAGGACTGTTAAAGTCTGGCAAGAGTATTATAGTAGAGCGTTAGAAGTATTTTAGGCTGAATTAAATAGTTACAGAGGAAAATGTAGAGGTATATACGAAGAAATAAACGAAAAATGAGATCTGCGGAAATTGGGATGGGGGTAAAAAAAAATACTTAAAAGAACATTCGAAGGAAAAAAAATTGGGTTGGAGTTAAGAGGTCGACAGAAAATTGGGCTAAAATAGGTAAAGCATACTAGAGAAGATGAAGAATTCGTGCAAGTTGTAGAGGTAGGAAAGAAGGAGAGTTTTTTTATGACGTAAAAGCAAGGGTTGTAAAAAAGGGACTGGATGGAAGGGAAGCAGGACAGTGATGCACAGTGTTAGTTAAGGGGAAAGTCTTCAGGGTTTTGTTGATGCCCTGGCCTCCTCACTCACTGGTATTACGCAACGCAGAGGGTACAAGGGAAGTAGCAAGGGAAAAGGTACAAGGTGGTGTGTTTTCTGGGTTTCCAGCGAGGGTACAAGGGAAGTAATAGCAAGGAAAGGGTACAAAGTGGTGTGTTTTCTGGGTTTCTGGCGAGGGTACAAGGGAAGTAATAGCAAGGGAAGGGTACAAGGTGGTGTGTTTTCTGGGTTTCTGGGTGATTTTCTGGGTTTTTCTGGCTGGTGAGACGATCTGATTTCTTCGTCCTTGTTAAAGTCTTCAGTCTCTTGTTTCTCTTCTTTTTTTCAAGGATTTCGTTGTTGTTGTTGTTTTTGTTGTTGTTGTTGTTGTTGTTGTTGTTGTTGTTGTTTTCAAGTAGAAGTGTTGCTTGTCACAGACTGTAATTAGATGTATGTAGAAAAATTTGACGTAAACTTAACATATATCCATGTTTGTGTTTTCTGAAGAATCATACTCGTACCAATCTTGTCTGAGACGTGTCCTTGTACTGTGAACATATTTTCCATACACTTTGTTATCCATAAAAGGAGAAAAAAAGTTAAAATTAATCTCTAATGAATAGAAAAACTGTGCGTGCTATCGACCTATTCATAAAGACACAAAAAACATGTCAGATTTTTTTCATCAAACAAAATTACATTCTGTTGAGTGACAAGATATTCAAACTTAAAAAGAAGAAACGGGAAAAAATATAATCAAAGAAGCTATATAATCTCCACAGAAAAGTACAGAAAAGGTATATAACTGGTTTAACTTGTGAAAGAAAAATCTAAGAAGTGTAAGACTCCAGAGAAAAGTAGTTAGAAGAAAAATGAAGTGGAAGGTGTTGAAGTATTGAAGTACAAAGAAAAGATAGCATTTGGTTTAACTTGTATGACTTGAAGGTGAATAGAAAATAGAAGCGCTTTGTGGCTGGGTGTGTGTGGTGAAGAACGTGCTAAGCTGTCGCAGGAAGAGAGGAGGAGGGAAGGATGCTGGCAGAACTTTTTATCCAAATCTTAACTCGTTGAAAGCAATATTTAAAAGTTTGCAGGACATAGAAGCGCTTTGTGGCTGGGTGTGTGTGGTGAAGAACGTGCTAAGCTGTCGCAGGAAGAGAGGAGGAGGGAAGGATGCTGGCAGAACTTTTTATCCAAATCTTAACTCGTTGAAAGCAATATTTAAAAGTTTGCAGAACATAGAAGGTAAAAAGGAAGGTTGACTTGAGAGTGTGAGAGAGAGAGAGAGAGAGAAGAGAGGGGAGAGAGAGAGAGAGAGAGAGAGAGAGAGAGAGAGAGAGAGAGAGAGAGAGAGAAGCCCTTGTTGCAGTGTTTTAAAGATGTATGTATGTATATTATATTACATTGGGGGGGGGTGGTGTGTGTGTGTTGTTGTGTGTGTGTGTGTGTGTGTGTGTGTGTGTGTGTGGTGTGTGTGTGTGTGTGTGGTGTGTGTGGTGTGTGTGTGTGTGTGTGTGTGTGTTGTGTGTGTGTTGTGTGTGTGTGGGGTGGGGTGTGTGTTGTGTGTGTGTGTGGTGTGTGTGTGTGTGTGTGTGTGTGTGTGTGTGTGTGTGTGTGTGTGTGTGTGTGTGTGTGTGCGCGTGCGTGCGTACGTGTGAGTGTGAAAAAGCTCGAAACACAACTAAAGTATTGAACCTTGGCTACAAAATCAGTGTCTTTATAAGCAGAAAACAAGAAGGAAAATATCACACGCACAAAATACTTCACATAAAAAAAATATACATATAAGTAAAGATTATAAATAGTAGACTTAAATAATGTGACAGAATATTATATACGAGACTTTGAAATAAACACGAGTAAATTCTCTTATCTTCTTCTTATTCTTATTCTTCTTATTCTTCTTATCCCTTATCTCTTATGCATTCAGCAGCCCGCCTCTCCCCGCCAGCCTCCTCCCTCCCTACTTATCTCCGCCTCAGCTGACAGTCAGGCTTAGAGGGAAGCACCGCGCCCCCACCAGCGGTAATTAAGCTGGAATTATGATGCTTTCTCTGACGGGAAGGTGGCTGGGAGAGGAGGGGAAAGGAGAGGGGGAAGGGGGGAGTGAAGGGAGGAGAGGGGGGGAGATGGGGGAGTTAAGCCATTGCAGAGGAGGAAAAGAAGGAGGAAGAGGGGGGAATAGTAGTAGGAGGAGGAGAAAAAGAATGATTTAGAGACAAGAGGGAAGAGTTAGAATGGAGGAGGAGGAGGAGGAGGAGGAGGAGGAGGAGGAGGGAAATACACTAATAGGAGGAGAAGAAGAATGATGTAGAGAAAAGAGGGAAGAGTTAGAATGGAGGAGGAGGAGGAGGAGGAGGAGGAGGAGGATTACATAGGATTACATAGGAATAACAGACACCAGGAGACCTATTGGTCCATGACGAGGGTATCTGCTGAACTACATACTACTAACTATCAACTACTTGTAAGAAAACAGTTGGAAAAGGATACCATGTCCTTAAAAGAAGATAGGAACACGGAAGTTTCATAGTGCAGAAAAATAGGGTATGAAATATACTAACTTCAACTACCACTACCACTACAACTAATCGATCCGGGGGGACTAAATATGAATTCGCAGGGCACTATCAAATACCCATTTACTTTACAGTGCGCGTCAAGTCTGTTTTAAATGTAGTTATTGTGCTGGCTTCGACAACATTTGTTGGTAACTTGTTCCATCGATCAACGACTCTCACATTGAAATAATTTTTACGGAGATCAGTGATGCAACGTTGACCGTTTAGTTTTAAACCATTATTTCTTGTTGTCACTTGAGTTGAAAGCTCGAATAGGTTCTCTTGATTAATGACATCAAATCCTTTTTGGATCTTAAAGGTTTCTATCAAGTCCCCACTGATTCTAACGATCCTTTAAGGAAAACATATTAAGTTTCCGCAGTCTCTCTCATAAGATGATTTCGCAAGAGATGGAATTTGTTTGGTTGCTTTTTCTTGCACTGATTCCAATTTTGCTTGGTCTTTTGACGAAACAGGCGACCAGAATGGACGGCATATTCCAAGTGTGGCCTAACCAAGGACGTGTATAATTGTGTTATTACTTTCGGAGTTTTGTGTTCAAAATTTCGTTTTAATAAAGCCCAACATCATATTCGTCTTTTTACTGGCAGCTAGGCAATGCGGACTGGTTTTCAGATCATTACTGATGATGACACCTAAATCCTTTTCCTGCTGTACTTCAGTTAACGATTTATTTTGCATTTGATAGTTATATTTGAGGTTATCGTTGCCTATATGCATTACTTACATTTATCGGAATTGAA
>JACEEZ010012743.1:42500-50000 GCA_016584305.1 Chionoecetes opilio
GTAGGCCAGGGCCGCCCAATAACTGTTGCAGGCTCGGATTTCAAGAGTCAAATTAATAAAAGAATCATATGCTCATTTTACTTATACTTTCCTTCAAAACACTTATGCTAGTTTTTTTTTTTTTTTTTTTTTTTTTTTTTTTTTTTTCATTTGTGCCTATAGCGCCTGTAGGCAGTGGTGATCCAGGGCTCGGATGGTAGTCTCTGGAGGTTCACTTGAGGGCTGTGATGGTTGGTCCCCGCCCGTGGTGGCGCAGGCAGGATTTTTATAGTGACGCCTGTGATTAGAGGCTCATGCCGCCCCCCTGTGTCCTCTGATGCACTCGCAATCGAAGGTAGAGTTGATGGGCAGGGCATGTGGGTGTTCTTAGGCCACTCGACGATGCCGAAAGGTTTTGGTTTTCTTCGGGGATCGAACTCGGGTCACCGAGAACGCCAGTCGGAAACGCTAACCACTCCGCTACCGCCTCCCCTGTATCAATTGCACTTTCATGTTTCGCTAAGCCCAAGATAAAAAAAATACATGAGCAAGTTAATATTAATGTATCTGAGTCTGTCAAAGAGCTAATGAGAAGCGAACTCAAGGGCCAGATTTGAGCCGCGGGCCGCTAAAGGAATAACTCTGATGTAATAGAAACAATAATCTGATATGTTTATTGTTATCATTTCAGGTAAATACTTAAAAACATTTGTTCATACCTTAATATAAAACGGACCTTTCTGTAATCCCATAGAAATATTTCAAAAACAAAATATAACTATCTACGTTCTTAGAAAGTGATTTGTGCTATTTTTTGATATCTTGTGTATATTTAATTCTAAGATAATATCAGAATGGCTTGATGAGAAAGAATATGAGACCCGGTGTTAAAAGTTATAATTAAAGCTGTGCTGTGTTTGTGTGTTTTTGTGAACCGATGATTGTTAATAATTATGATGGTGATGATGGTGGGTATAGTGAATGATGCTTCTATGGTGATGGTGGTGAAGGTGATAGTGGTGATGGTGGATGGGTATGGTGATGATGGTGATGATGGTGGTTATGGTGTTAAAAGTTATGATGATCGTTATGGTGATGATGGTGGTGATGGTGATGATGATGATGGATATAAGCTGTGTCGTGTTTGTGTGTTTTTCAGAGAGACTTCCTGGGTTTCCGTATTTCTGATCATCATTATAGAACTTAGACATTTTATTTCTTATTGTCTTATCTTACAGAACCAGAAACCTTACTCCCTCTTGTCTCCATCATTATAGAACTTAGAAACCTTACTCCCTCTTGTCTCCATCATTATAGAACTTAGAAACCTTACTCCCTCTTGTCTCCATCATTATAGAACTTAGAAACCTTACTCCCTCTTGTCTCCATCATTATAGAACTTAGAAACCTTACTCCCTCTTGTCTCCATCATTATAGAACTTAGAAATCTTACTCCCTCTTGTCTCCATCATTATAGAACTTAGAAATCTTACTCCCTCTTGTCTCCATCATTATAGAACTTAGAAATCTTACTCCTCTTGTCTCCATCATTATAGAACTTAGAAATCTTACTCCCTCTTGTCTCCATCATTATAGAACTTAGAAATCTTACTCGCTCTTGTCTTATCTTACAGAACCACGAGCAGTAACGAGGAAGCCGGGACTCCATGGTTGCCTGACATGGGGTGAGTGTTAACCGCTACTTACACAGTTGTTGATAGAGAAAGTAAAACAGCTAAAAAAGAGAAAGTGTGTAAAAGAAAAAGAAAATAATACACGTCTGATACGCATACTTAATTTTTTTGGAATGAATATATAGGTCACCGTAAAAGATATAAAAAAGTAAAAATAGATGTGGTCTTAACACAATAGAGTACAATAGAATGCGGCAAAAAAATACTACAGAAATTCAAAGATACAGTAATCCTTTGTTGCCTCCACGTCGGTTGTTCTTATGTAATCTCACAAAATTACTATGAATTGTGCTTATACCAGATTGTCATGTGATTTTGTTTATACAGTAAAACCTCTCATATTCGGACTAATTGGGCCAAGGAGTGGTCCGAGTAATGCAAGGATCCGAATAATGGGGGGATATGTTAAAAAAATAAAAATAATAAAATAAAAAAAAGAAATCGAGGTGTATATAATTATATATAGCTAGGAAATTTCGTTCCTTAAAAAAAAAAAAAAAAAAAAAAAAATTCTAGGTGTATGTATATATAGCTAGGAAATTTCGATCCCTGAAAAAAAAAAAAAAAAAAAAAAAAAAAAGAGGAGGAGGTCCGAATAATGTCAAAGTCCGATTAATGAGGGTCCGAATAAGAGAGGTTTTACTCTACTTTATACGAGGGTCGATTAAAGAGGCTTCAATTGTGTCATGCAGCAACAAAAACCACATGGTGAATGATGATAATAATGATAATACCAATAGTAGTAATGATGATAATTGTATTGATAATTATGAGCAGAAGAAAAATAATAACGATAATGATAGTGATTGTACATAAATAATGATGATAAGAAGAAGGAAAGTAATACCAATAAGATGGTCATTGTAATTGTATTGATAATAAACAGAAGAAAAATAATAACAATAATGATAATAATGACAATTGTAATGATAATAAGCAAAAGAAAAATCATAACAATAACAACGAGACAAAAACAGCACAATGATGAGTAATATGCTGATCAATTATTTATGCTGCCAACACGCAGAAAATATACGACTATGAATGGTGATAATGCATCGGAAACTCATTATGTTAACAGTGGGAATCAATCACCCGGGGAATACAATTGCAAAGTTGATGTAGAGAGGAAACTGTTGTGAATAATCGAGCAAAAAAGTTCCACGGAGACTATTGGGTACTTATTTTATTTCTAGTTTTTTTTTACATCATAAGGGATTGATTAGGGGGAGAAAAAAAAGATGTAAACAAAAAGTCAGTCCTCATAAAGTAGCCAGTAAGAGATATTAACAGCAAATTGAACAGCGGGTAGGAGGAGAAGGAAAAGAAGCAGTAGAAATAGGAGGAAAGTGAAGAATAAATAATAAAGGAACATATTTATGAACCTTTTCCACCTCACTTCAGCCATTCCTTCGCCTCTCTTGTACTCTGCTCTTATTTTCCTTTAATTTTTGTCTCTAGAATTCCCCTACCTTAAAGTGTGTGTGTGTGTGTGTGTGTGTGTGTGTGTGTGTGTGTGTGTGTGTGTGTGTGTGTGTGTGTGTGTGTGTGTGTGTGTGTGTGTGTGTGTGTGTGTGTGTAAGTGTGTGTGTGTGTGTGGTGTGTGTGTGTGTGTGTGTGTGTGTGGTGTGTGTGTAAGTGTGTGTGTGTGTGTGTGTGTGTGTGTGTGTGTGTGTGTGTGTGTGTGTGTGTGTGGTGTGGTGTGTGTGTGTGTGTGTGTGTGTACCCTTGCCATAAAAAACTGAAATGGTCTACACGCCGCATTCCAAAGAGGTAAACAGGCCTTAAATTATATAAGAAAAAATAAATATTATAACTCTTTATATTATTATCATTATTATGTAGTCATTAGTATTTGCTATTATTATTATTATCATCACTTGTATTGCATTTATTCGTGTTATTATAAGTATCATTATCATCATCATTATCATTAGTATTAGAAGCAGTAAACGTCAGTAACACCAACATAAACAAGCGAGGCAGTAACACAGTCATCATTAGAAAGGAAAGGAGGGAGAGTCTAGACATACCTCACCCCCTTATGCCTGCCTCGCCCCTTGCCTCACCCCCTTATCCCTGCCTCGCCCCCTGCCTCACCCCCTTATCCCTGCCTCGCCCCCTGCCTCACCCCCTTATGCCTGCCTCTCCCCCTGCCTCACCCCTTTATGCCTGCCTCGTCCCCCCCCCCTCCAGGCAAGTATACTGCAAGGTCAATAGAGTATTACATCCTCCTCCTATCCTCCTATCCTGTAATACTCTATTGACCTTGGTATAAGGAGCCAGGAACCCGTGTTAGCCGCGGATCTGCTTTATAACGGAGTCTTTCAGGAATCAGCCTGAATGTGACCCCGAGTGGAACTGTGGAGAATTTTATCGTGTGTTACTCCTTTGGCGAGATTTTGTTATAACCTTGTGTGTGGAAAAGTGATGGTGGTGATGATGGTGGTGGATGGTGTTGGTGGTGGTGGTGGATGGTGTTGGTGGTGATGGTGATGGTGGTGATGGTGATGGTGGTGATGATGGTGGTGGTGGGGGTGGTGATGGTGGTGGATGGTGATGGTGCGTCTATGGTGGTGGTTATGGTGTTAATAATATGGTGGTGATGATGGTGGGTATAGTGAATGATGTGTCTATATTGGTGGTTATGGTGTTAAGAGTTTTGATGATGGTTATGGTGATGGTGGTGGTGATGGTGATGGTGATGGTGGGTATGGTAATGGTGATGATGGTGTGTCTCATAATCTATTCAACCCCTTTAAGTAATTTTTGGTCTAGTATTGAGTCAGGTATAATGAAGGAATGGAAGGTGGTGAATGGAATGGATGGAAGGAAGGAAGGTGGAATAATATTTTTTGTAAATAGTGGAACCCTGTCTGACGGAGAATTCAATGACCGAACTCCCACTAGCGTTCTTTATTTTGGGTATTGATTTATAGACATATGACGCCTCTCTCTCTGGTGATTTTTTAAGTACAGCAGATGGTTGTTGTTTTTTGTTGTTTTGCAATAATAATGGCAATTAGTAATGGCAATAATGAGGCAATTCATGATAATAATAATCATGATAGTTTGATAAATTAATTATTGAACGTTTCTCTATCCCCCGTCCTATCTCTCTCTCTCTCTCTCTCTCTCTCTCTCTCTCTCTCTCTCTCTCTCTCTCTCTCTCTCTCTCTCTCTCTCTCGCATTGGCCCGTCAGGGTGGCAAGGTTGGTAGAGACGTGAGTTCGCAATGTGCAGCGTCCCTGTGCGTTCGATCAGCGGTTCGAGTCCGCCTAGTTCGTACTGACGTGGCGGCGCTTTGTATAGTCAATAACCTTGTAGTTGGTACTTGCAAAGTGTCTAGATAGGATGAAAATCTTATCTTATCTCTCTCTCACACACACACACACACACACACACACACACACACACACACACACACACACACACACACACACACACACACACACACACACACACACACACACACACACACACACACACACACACACACATTCACAGCGATAAAGAAACAGATAAAAAAAGTTACCAATCTGATTTCCAATTATCTCTAAAGCTGTACTGTTTGAAACTTGACCCAAAATAAGCTTTTATGAAACAGGAAACACAAAAAACAACAGGGACTCGCAAGTGCCTCCGGGAAGGGAAAGATAAAATAAGAAGGGTAGTAGGAAAGAAAAGTAATATAATTCGAACTTACTCAATCCTAAGCTGAAAAATGGATGTTTTTTTTTTATTTACTTCTTTCTGTTTTCCTGTTTATTTATGTGTGTGTGTGTGTGTGTGTGTGTGTGTGTGTGTGTGTGTGTGTGTGTGTGTGTGTGTGTGTGTGTGTGTGTGTGTGTGTGTGGTGTGTGTTGTGTGTGTTGTGTGTGTGTGGGTGTGTGTGTGTGTGTGTGTGTGTGTGTGTGTGTGTGTGTGTGTGTGGTGTGTGTGTGTGTGTGTGTGTGTGTGTGGTGTGTGTGTGTGTGTGTGTGTGTTATTTTTGAGGAGGAGGAGGAGGAGGAGGATAAAAGATGAGGTAGAGGAGGGAAAAAAGGAAGAGAAGAAGATTAAGGAGAAAAGAAGAAGAAATAAAACCCGACGAGAATAAGGAGGAGGAAAATGAGGGATAGGAAGAAGACGAAGAAGAAGAAGAAGAACAAGAAGAAGAACAAGAACAAGAAAAAGAAGAAGATCAAAGATAAAAGATACAAAAAGCCAACAAAGAGAAGAAGGAGAAAAACCAAGACAAAAAGTGGAGAGTTTCAAGCGTCTTCGGAGGTGAATTGCAGAAGTTTGTTTGGAGAGTAAAAAGAGAAGATTGCTCATCTCCCTTTGGCTGGAGGTAAAGTATTACGTGTAGAGAGAGGGGTGTTTCTTGCTCATTATCTCTATCATGCATCGCAGACTTGTAAATGGAATCAGGGACGATAAAACAAGTTAAAGAAAAAAAGAGTGGAGAGAGAGAGAGATAGAGAGAGAGAGAGAGACAGAGAGAGACAGAGAGAGAGTGAGAGAGAGAGGAAGAGAAAGAGAGAGAGAGAGAGATGCGCCTTATCTGCGATGGGAAGACGCTGGTGCCCCAGGACGAGGTGGAGGTGCTGGGGGTCACCTACGACTGCAGGCTGACCTTCAGAGCCCACATTGAGCGGCTCGCCAAAGAGGCTTCGGGGAGGCTGGCATCCCTGAGGAGGATGTCATGGCTCCTTAACGGCAAGGGGTTGGAAGTCCTTTACAAGGGGCAGGTCCGCTCTTTTATGGAGTACGCGTGCCTTGGGTGGGGCGGCGCGGCCAACAAGCACCTGGGTCTCCTTGACAAGGTCCAGGGTCTCGCGGCGAGGCTCACCAGGGACAGCGGTGCCGGGCAGGAACCACGACTTCACAGCCTTCAGCACCGCCGAGACGTAGCGGGCGTCACTGTGATGTACAAGGTGCATCAGCAGTGGGTGCCTCACCTGCACACACTCCGGCAGCCCCTACGGTGGGCACAGGCTACTACAAGGACCGTTGCCCTAGCCCCCGGAGAGCTACTACAATCCCGCTGCCGTACTTGGCACCACCAGCGTCAGTTCGTTTACGTCTACTTCGGCTGGTGGAATGCTCTCCTTGCCTCGCAGCCACGCCTTCGGGGTACAACTGTGCAAGAGTTCAAGGAACTTGTGAACGCGGGACTGCTGAGGTGAAGGCAAGGAGATCACAATTATCACGAGTTAGGCTTTTAGATATAGAACACTAATTATGTTTCCTTTAGCCTGTAAATGTTGCAATTTTTATGTAATGTGAATAGTAACATACTCTGTATGATGTTTTTGTAACTATATAAATAAGATAAAAAGAGAGAAAGAGAGAGAGAGAGAGAGAGAGAGAGAGGAGAGAGAGAGAGAGAGACGGAGAGAGAGAGAGAGAGAGATGAGAGAGGAGAGAGAGAGGAGAGGAGAGAGGGAGAGAGAGGAGAGAGAGAGAGAGAGAGAGAGAGAGAGAATTAACCCTCCACCGCCAATAGATTTGTAACTGTATCACCCTGCTGGAATTGGAGTGGAATCAGATCGTTTGTTTTTTTATCACGATAGAGAATCGAAGACTTTATCGCTTGTTGGAACCGAACTGACGTAGAGCAGAGAGAGAGAAAAAAATGGGGGGAAGCAAAGTAAAGAAAAGTTATTCTAATAAAGGAAAGATGAAACGAGAGAGAGAGAGAGAGAGAGAGAGAGAGAGAGAGAGAGAGAGAGAGAGGAGAGGAGAAGAGAGAGAGAGAGAGAGAGAGGAGAGAGAGAGAGAGAAGAGGAGAGAGAGAGAGAGAGGAGAGAGAGAGAGAGGAGAGAGTAGAGAGAGAGAGAGG
>JACEEZ010012743.1:60000-67633 GCA_016584305.1 Chionoecetes opilio
TCCGCTATATAAAAGCTTTAAAATTCTTAAAATAAATGATATTTATGTTCTAGAATGTCTAAAATTCCTTCATGACGAATTCCATATCTTTCATTCTGCTTCACTTCAGACTGCTTTTCAAATACATAACTTAAACACAAGAAATAGACATCAAATTAGACCACCTTTTCCAATTACTGAATCTCATAAAAGATTTGTCACTTATTTCGGATGCATGAAATGGAATGAACTTCCAGAGCACATTAAAAATATTGTTAATAAGAATACATTTAACATAAATATAAAGAAATACATAGTAAATATGTATTGATCTATACATGTTGAGTAGTAGTCATTTTTGTTTCTTCAGTAGATGTATTTTTTTCATTAAGATATTATGAGTGAGTTTCTGTTGGTTTGTATGTTTGTAAGTCTTGATATGTTTAGGTATGTATGTCTATGTAAATATCTATAAAAAGGTATGTCGAAATATAATACGTAAATATGTTTGTCCATTGCAAGGCATTTTATAGCTATACATACAAGGGGCCTGTCAAAAATGTTTACATTTAACGGGCCCAGCCATGTTTATATACCATGTATATATGATCAAGCTTTGTATATATTTATATGGCTAATAAACTACTTGAATTGAATTGAATTGAATTGAATTGAGAGAGAGAGAGAGAGAGAGAGAGAGGAGAGAGAGAGAGAGAGAGAGAGAGAGAGAGAGATGAGAGAGAGAGAGAGGAGAGAGAGAGAGAGAGAGAGAGAGAGAGAGAGAGAGAGAGGAAGAGAGAGAGAGAGATGAGAGAGAGAGGAGAGTGAAAGAGAGAGAGAGAGAGAGAGAGATGCAAAGAAATAACTGGAAATACAAATAAAGAAAGAAAAGAAAGAGAAAGAAAGAATGACTCCAGACTTTAGAAAAATATTGAAAAGAATACGAGGAACAGTCTAGCTTGAAAAACATAAAACAAAAAAGAACAAAAAAAATCGTAGCACTAAGAAACACGAAGTTATACGAGAAATAGAAAAATATATAGAAACAAACCACATAAAAGGATGTTAAAATAAAAAAATATAAAAATATTTGGGTAACTGAAAATATGTCAAAAAAAAAAAAAAAAAAAAGTTAAAAAAAATGTGATACCTGAAAAGAAAAAAAATGTGTTGAAGGGAAGAATGTAGGTAGAGAATTTATAAAAGTGCGTTGAGATGAAAAAATTTATTACACGATATATACAGGGGAGCGTGTGTGTGTGTGTGTGTGTGTGGTGTGTGTGTGTTTGTGGGTGTGTGTGTATGTGTGTGTGTTGAAAAAGGTCAAGAAAACAAACAATTTGCAGACAGTCGTAGAGAAAAAGAACAAAAAAACAAATACCAGATGAAAAAAATGATATACACGAAAATTCAGAGGAGAAAGAAAAAAGAGAGATAAGAGAGAGAGAAAAGAGAGAGGGGGAGAAGAGAGAGAGAAAGAAGGAGAGAGAGAAAAAAAAGAGAGAGGGGAGAGAGGAGAGAGAGAAAGGGGAAAAGNCCCTTAAGCAAAAGTCGCTAATGGGGAACTATATCGAAGACTTTCTGAGAATCAAGGTATATTATATTCGAGGGATTATTTGCGTCCCATTTTGAATAAATGACATTGAAAAAATGGAGTAGGTTTGTTAAGCAGTATCTCTTATTTCGAAATCCATGCTGGGAGTTTAATATTGAGTTATTTTCATCGAGAAAAGACTATTTTATCCCGCAATATTTTCTCAAATAGTTTAACAATCACAGACGTTAGACTAATTGGGCGATAATTACTTGCGAGGCTCCTACTCCCTTTCTAGAATATCGGTGTAACATTAGCTAATTTCCACATACTAGTAACGTTTTTGTCTATTAGCGATGTGTTGAAAAAAAATCTTTAATTGGAACGAAAGTTGACTATGACATTCGCGAAGTAATCTCGGCGAGATTTCGTCCAACCCCACGGATTTTGCTGGGTCAAGTTTCTGCAAATACTTTGATATTTCGTCGACTGTTATCTCTCCTATTACCAATCTATCACTTGCGAGTCCTGCAAACATGTTTACTGGTTCTGGTAATGGAGCTTCGTCTTCTTTAATAAAAACCACATTAAAGTAATCATTGAGTACGAACGCCACACTCTTATTATAATTTACCAAGATGTTATTCTTATAGCTAGGCGGATAAGTGGCCAAATATAGGAGGATTGTGGCTTTGGTGGTCAAAGCACCAAAATTTGGCACATTTGATGATCATGACATACTAAATGATCTCAGATATAGGGCCAAGCACATTTTCCCTTTGACACCCATAAATTGGGGAAATCCTAGATGGCCGCCATCTGAATCGTGAAAATCTATTTTACGTCATATCTTTCTGAATATATATAACATAGACATGAATAACATATCGTTTTATATGTTTTCACACATAAGGAAGCCAATGGCACCACTCATTTGTCGCTACAAGGCATTGAAATCCCGATTAAGCTGATATTCATGATAAATATATATATAAATAACATAATATATATTAAAATAATACTTCTCTCCTTGCAGGTGACTGATCAGAAGTAGAATCCACTATGTCAGCGAAGAAGCGATGTAAGATCGTAGAAGATTACAGTCAGCAACCATCTACATCGACAGTTGGCTATCCTCCCATCGATTGGAGCTGTTTTGCCCTTTGCCGAGAAAATTCTTCAGAGCCTCTCCAGTGCCCAGCAAAATCAAAGAGGACAGATGTTGGGGCTGGGTATCACCGTGGGTGACAATTTAACAAAGTTTCGAGAATTAGGTGAACAGCCAGTTGGCGTACACATAGCACAATTAGATGATGGCGATGGTATCCCTCCTACACTTGCCAAACATAGCGCACAGTGGCACTCATCTTGCCGTTTGAAGTTTTCTTCAAGTCGTCTAGCACGACTTCAGACAGTTGCAATACCTCCATGTGAAAGTGACATCCGAGATCGCCCTTACACGCGGCGACAGTTTTCACGAAAAGACCGACCTTCTGAAGGTGATGTATATAAGAACATAAGAACATAAGCAAATAAGGAAGCTACAAGAGGCCGCGAGGCCTACACATGGTAGTTCCTGTCGCCTAACACTACCTTCATCCACCTTTCATCCCCATCCATAAACCTATCCAGCTCCTCTTTAAAGCTCCCTAATGACTCCGCACTAACTACCTGTCTACTGAGACCATTCCATTCATTCACCACCCTATTTGTGAACCAATTTTTCCCTATTTCCTTTCTGTATGCTTCTTCTGTGATGAAGTTGCAACGGAACGTGCCTCTCTGCATGATGCCATGATGCCCAAACTGTCCGATCGAGTAAAGCAATGCGCCCTGAAGCTTCAAGATCAAGAACTCATTGCAAAACTTAGCTTCGGCGACCTGGTGGCACAGGATGCCAAATATCATGCACCATGCCTTGTGAAATTGTACAACGCAGCCAGTAGGAAAACAGCAGTAGATCGACACAGGAGCACAGATGGAGTATCTCACGGCATAGCATTGGCGGAACTCTTAGGCTACATAGAAGACACAGAGATGATCGAGCAATCGGTTGCCCCAATATTCCAGTTGTCTGATCTTCTCAAATTATACACTGATCGACTGAGACACCTGGGGGTTGATGTAACTGGCCGTTACTCCCTGGAATCCGGGAACAAGATATCAACAAGTTCACGTTTTCATGTGTTTGCATGAATCATCATACCGAGGTATATTGGCAGTGGCGTCTCTCTGTTCTTAGTGTGATGAGTACCAGTGGAACCTGGGCGTCTTTTCACGTAGTTGTTGTACTGCAGCAATTGTGCCATACTGAGCGTTGATTGTATCACCTGCTCAGTTACTTTATTCATAATGTTTGGGCCATCCATTATCATGGCAACTAGTGCCACCTGCCACATGGCAACTAGTGACTTGGGAACAGCCTGTTCTTGGCAGCCTTTGCTACAGGACCCATCAAATGATGCTTGCATTCCCAACATATCTCGACGAATGAGTTGTTCTGCCTTAGCTAAACACATAGCTTCGTCGTCGCAGTTATCCACACTCGAATTCATCAGTGCAAATCCGACATCATCTTCAAAACTGAGTATAACGTTTCGGCCTTGCTTGGAGGCCCGAATTCCAGGGACATTAGCAAGTATTCGATCTTTTAAGCCGGAAGAGTGGATACGGCCAGTTACCTCAACCCCCAGATATCTCAGTCGATCAGTGTATAATTTGAGAAGATCAGACAACTGGAATATTGGGGCAACCGATTGCTCGATCATCTTTGTGTCTTCTATGTAGCCTAAGAGTTCCGCCAATGCTATGCCGTGAGATACTCCATCTGTGTTCCTTTGTCGATCTACTGCTGTTTTCCTACTGACTGCGTTGTACAGTTTCACAAGGCATGGTGCATGATATTTGGCATCCTGTGCCACCAGGTCGCCGGAGCTAAGTTTTGCAATGAGTTCTCGATCTTGAACCTTCAGGGCGCATTGCTTAACTCGATCAGACAGTTTGGGCATCATGGCATCATGCAGAGAGGCACGTTCCGTTGCAACTTCATCACAGAAGAAACATACATCACCTTCAGAAGGTTGGTCTTTTCGTGAAAACTGTCGCCGCGTGTAAGGGCGTTCTCGGATGTCACTTTCACATGGAGGTATTGCAACTGTCTGAAGTCGTGCTAGACGATTTGAAGAACACTTCAAACGGCAAGATGAGTGTTACTGTGGGTTTGTAACCCCCCCCCCCCCCCCGGGGTGGTGGCTTCGGCCAACACTAATATGCAGCAGCGGTAGGTCACTGTGGCTCTGAGGCATTATCCTCTAAAGAAAACAAACAAGAAACAACAAACAAGAGTGGGCTATGTTTGGCAAGTTTCTGAGGAATACCATCGCCATCATCTAATTGTGCTATGTGCACGCCAACTGGCTGTTCACCTAATTCTCGAAAATGTGTTAAATTGTCACCCACACGGTGATACCCAACCCCAACATCTGTTCCATTTGATTTTGCTGGGCACTGGGGAGGCTCTGAAGAATGTTCTTGGCAAAGGCACAACGACTCCAATCGATGGGAGGATAGCCAACTGTCGATGTAGATGGTTGCAGACTGTAATCTTTTACGATCCTACATCGCTTCTTCGCCGACATTGTGGATTCTACTTCTGAACAGTCACATGCAAGAAGAGAAGTATTATATTAATATATATTATAATATATATATTTATCATGAATATCAGCTTAATTGGGGTTTTAATGCCTTATAGCGACAAGTGAGTGGTGCCATTGGCCTCCTTATGTGTGAAAACATATCAAACGATATGTTATTCATGTCTATGTGATATATATTCAGAAAGATATGACGTAAAATAGATTTTCACGATTCAGATGGCGGCCATCCTGAATTTCCCACTTTATGGGTGTCAAAGGGAAAAATGTGCTTGGTCCTATATCTGAGATCATTTAATATGTCATGATCATCAAATGTGCCAATTATGGTGCTTTTACCATAAAAGCCACAGTCATATCACATAACTGCCTAACTATTATCTTTCAGTGGCCCAATACCTGTTTTGACATTTTTTTTACTTCGAACGTATTGAAAGAACCTTTTCTGGTTTGATTTGGATTCCTTTGCAATTTTTTCTTCATACTCGCGCTGTTTAGACTTAATTAATCCTTTGCAACGACGCTTTACGTCATTGTAATCTCTAGAATCTAAGTCCGCATTTGATCGTTTGTAAAATTTATACGCGAGGAGGGGTTATATACGAGGAGTTATATACGAGGAGGGGTTAGACGAAGTGAACGGGGATGTGGGCAGGATGGGGACGGATAGATTAGAGGGGAGGGATGAGCGTAAGGCATAGGATTGTGTGGGGGAAGAGGAAGATCTGGGAGAGGAGGATGAGGAGGAAGAGTTAGGTAGAGGAGGAGGAGTTAATCGAGGCGAAAGAAGAGGAAGAGGAGGGCGAGCAGGTGATAGCGGTGGGTTGGGTGGAGGGAGTGGTGGCAACACCTACATTGCCAGACACAATCTCCAGTAGACTGTCATAGCTCTCACGTAGACGGCCATGACTCTTCTTAAAAGATCGTTGTACAGTGGGAGGGTTTCATGGTTCTTGTTCGTCAGTACACACAGTCTACAAGAGTTGATGAAGTATTGTGGAGCGAACTTTCCACGGCACTCCAAATACATACGCAGAATGGAAGTCATACTGAAAAAAAAAGAGGATATGCACTGCGGAAATTTAATTAGATGTACGGCAACTCAAAGGAGTTTGGTGAGGAGAGTAGGATTTGGCCCGACACAGGATTAAAGCAGTCAAAAAGGATTAACGCGGTCAAGGTCCAATCTTTGGGGAATACTCGCGAGGGTGTGACGCTTCAGGTGGCCGCCTGTGACTGCGTGTAGCACGACAATATACAAGGATATTGTCAAAAAGTATTATACGCAGGCACGTATTAAAAAAAAACATAATACGTGCAAGTTGCAATATTAAAGTAGACGTTATTAGATTAATTGTAAGAACAAGGAACCATGTTAGTCTTCTATCAAGAGTTTCACTGTGGGTGTGTATGTGAATGATTGTAAATAAAAGCTAGTACTGACGGCTAGAATTTATTAAAACTACTTAGCGTGACAAATCGTAGCGTAGTAAAACGGTAGGGCGATGAAGTTGATAATTTGAGAGCTACGGATCTGTACGGGCAGGTGAATTTCTGAGACGCAGGTTGAAGGCCGCAGGTCACAGGGACCTAAAAAGTCATGTGCTCACACGAGGAGTGTTGAGACGGGAATGAGGAGGAGGAAGAGGAGGAGGATTACATAGGATTACATAGGAATAACAGACACCAGGAGACCTATTGGTCCATGACGAGGGTATCTGCTGAAACTACATACTACTAACTATCAACTACATGTAAGAAAACAGTTGGAAAATGATACCATGTCCCTAAAAGATAGGAACATGGAAGTTTCGTAGTGCAGAAAGATAGGGTATGAAATATACTAACTACAACTACCAATACCACTACAACTAATCGATACGGGGGACTAGATACGAAATCGCACTATCAATACCCATTTACTTTACAGTGTGCATCAAGTCTGTTTTTAAATGTAGTTAATGTGCTGGCTCCGACAACATTTGCTGGTAACTTGTTCCATCGATCAACGACTCTAACATTGAAATAAATTTTACGGAGATCGGTGATGCAACGTTGACCGTTTATTTTTAAACCATTATTTCTTGTTCTCACTTGAGTTGAAAGCTCGAATAGGTTCTCTTGATTAATGACATCAAATCCTTTTAGGATCTTAAAGGTTTCTATCAAGTCCCCACGGATTCTTCGATCCTTTAAGGAAAACATATTAAGTTTCCGCAGTCTCTCTTCATAAGATGAATTTCGCAGAGATGGAATTTGTTTGGTTGCTCTACTTTGCACTGATTCCAATTTGGCTTGATCTTTTACGAAACAGGGCGACCAGAATTGAACGGCATATTCCAAGTGCGGCCCAACCAAGGACGTGTATAATTGTGTCATTGCTTTCGGAGTTTTATGTTCAAAGTTGCGTTTAATCAAGCCCAACATCATATTTGCCTTTTACTGGCAGGTAGGCAATGCGGAT
>JACEEZ010012745.1:0-13928 GCA_016584305.1 Chionoecetes opilio
CCCAATTTTTGGGGGGGGTTTTTTTTTTTTTTTGGGTTTTTTTCCCTTTTTTTACAAAAAGGCGCCAGAATTGAACGGCATTTTCCAAGTGCGGCCTAACCAAGGAGGTATAATTTGTGTCATTACTTTGGGAGTTTTTGTTAAAATTTACTTTATAAACCCCAAACTCAATTTGCCTTTTTTACTGGCCAGGCAATGCGGACGGGGTTTTTTCAGATCATTACTGATGATGCACCTAAACCCTTTTTCCTGCTGTATTTCTTTAACGATTTTTTTTGGGGGGCTTTTGATAGTTAATTTGGGTTATCGTTGCCATATCATTACTTTAATATATCGGAATTGAATTTTAATAGCCATTTATCACTCCAATTGATAGTTTGTCGAGATCATTTGTATAGTTCCAGTTTTCTTATATATGCTTTACCGTCAATTTTGGGTGTCATCTGAAATTTTTCGATTTTTTAGATACAAGTCCGCAGTCCAGATCAGATATTATCTATATATCAAAAAAGAGTGGGGAAAAAGAGCGGAATACAAAGGAATACAAAGGAATATAAAGGAAAAACACAAACAGCAACAGCCGAGGTCCTTACAAGACTGTTTGCTTTACTACACTACACTAACTAATAATAAAGAGAAAGGATAGGAAGTAGAAGGCTCCTCCCCACCCACCCACCCCTCCACCGAGCTTGGGCCGGAAAAAAAGAGATACCAGCAATTAGAAAAACTGCAGGGAAATTTGTGGGGAAAATTGAAAGCTGTAATCTAGGGCTAATATCTAGTTTTGGGGGTGGTTTTAGTGCTTGATAGATGGTCATGTATGTGTTTTTTTGTATGGTGGGAACACGTGGGGAGGTTCGGGGGTGGGTGGGGCGCCTTCCCCTGGCGTTTTCTTGGGGCCGCGTCAATCAGGCCCCGCTCCGTTCAACCCCTGCGGATTGTGTATTTTCCCTGTGGGCCCCGTACACTTCAATGCCCCCCTGCACAGGACCCCTGGTACCTTAAATCCCGATGGGGGCCAAACTGTCGACCCTAATAACCACAGCCCGCCAGGTCGGAGTATATGGTAACCTTTTAACTGGGGCTTCTTGGGTTTTAGGTCTAATGTAGGTTGGTGTAGGGTCAGTGTGGAAATTCGGGGGTGGGCGGCAGCCTTGCCCGGCGCTTTTTGGGGGGCAGCAGTCAATCAGGCCCCAGCCGTTTCAATCCACTGCGGTAGTGCACTTTTCCAAAGGGCGCCGTGCACTTTTAATGCCCCCTGCACAGTGACCCCCCCGGTTTTAAATCCGATGGGGGGTCACTAACTGCAGGGGGGGAGGAGGAGGAGGAGGATAAAATGGATGGTTTATGGGGGAGGTAAGCATTTCAATCACCAGAATGTAAAATTTCTCTTCTCTTTCCCCTTTATTAATTCCCCTCGTTTTTTCTAATCATTCTCTTTACTTCCCCCTGACTTTTACCTTGGGAGAGAGAGAGAGGGGAGGAGGAGAGAAGGAGAGGGGGGAGAGAGAGAGAGAGAAAAGAGGGGAGAGAGGAAGGGGAGAGAGAGAGAAGAGGGGGAGAAGGGGGAGAGAGAGAGAGAGAGAGAGACCGCCCACACACAAGGGCTCAACGCAGTGTTTCTCCAACCACATTATGAAATCAGGGGGGCCCGAAGGCGTAATGGGCGGGCGGCGGGACGAGAACGAGGAGGCGATAATAAAAAAATAAATTTCTTAAAACAGGGGGGAAAGGGGGATGCCGGGCGAACCCAAAAAGAAGGAAAAAATGAGAAACTAGATAAAAAGCGGGAATAGGATAAAGGTAACAGGGAAAGGGGATTTCAATAAGGAGGAGGAAAAACATGAGGGAAAGAGAGTTGAGATGATCAATGTTGATAGCATGGATGACAAAAAAGCGGGAGGTTTTTGTAAAGAAAAAAATGATGGAATACCTTCCTATCTCCCTCTTTTTCTGCCTCTCTCCTCCTCCCTTCTTCCTCCTCCTCAATTCTTTCCCCCTTTAAAAAAAAGAGGGACTATTGAAAAACCTACAGAAATAATGGACTCGACTCAAAAAGCAAATTCAGAAAGCAACGACGAGAATGATTGTAAAAGGATGTCGAGGTTAGAAAAAAACGGTAATACAACTTGCTCTCTCTCTCTCTCTCTCCTCTCTCTCTCTCTCTCTCTCTCTCTCTCTCCTCTTCATTCCATGTTCTTGTCCTCTTCAAATTCTTTAAAACCATAACACTTTTTTCCTATCTATCCTTTGATTCTTTTCCCTTTGTTTCTCGCACCTCCTTCCTTCCTTCCCGTGAGACTGTGGCGACTGATGGCAAATTGCTATCGCTCCTTCTATTACGGCGAGAGTGTAAGTTATGGTAAGTGAATAAATGAGTGAGTGAATGAGCGACACTACCCGGTTAAATGGAAAGGAAGGAAGGAAGGAAGGAAGGAAGGGTGGAAGGAAGGAAGGAAAGGAAGGAAGGAAGGAAGGAAGGGAAGGAAGGGAAAGGGAAAAAGGGGGAAGGAAGGGTGGAAGGAAGGGAAAGGGAAAGGGAAAGGGAAAGGGAAAGGAAAAGGGAAAGGGAAAGGGAAAGGGAAAGGGAAAGGGAAAGGGGAAGGAAGGAAGGGAAAGGAAGGGAGGGAAGGAAGGAAGGAAGGAAGAAGGGAGGGAGGGAGGGAGGGAGGGAGGGAGGGAGGGAGGGAGGGAGGGAGGGAAGGAGGGAGGGGAAGTAAGGAAAAGGGGAGGAAGGAAAGGGAAATAGCAAGATAGCAAGAATGTTTAAGGTGCTGGTTTTTCTGTCTTTATTTTACTCACTTTTATTTCTCCTTCTTTTTCCTACTCTCTCTTACTCCTCTTCTTCTTCATTCCTTCCCCTTTTTCCTTCCTCATCCCCTCTTCAAAGGCCAGCAATAAACCACAGCACACAGGGGAGAGATAAGAGGGTAGGAATAAATAAGAAATGATAAAAGAGGGGGGGAGAGAGAGGAAGAAAGAAGTAAAAAGTGTGGTAAAGACTCGATCAGAACGTGTTTGCGTTGCACAGGAACCACATTTTGTGACGCTCTATAAGATGCCCTTGAAGATTGTAAGAAGTCTTTGCAAAGCGCTCATACGCACATACACACACAACACCGCACACACCCCACCCCCAAAATATGTAAATATATAATAGAAAAATAACTCCACGAGCACATTCCACAACACAAAAATATTCACAACACAAAAATGGCTTAAATTTACTTAATTACATTATGTTTTTGCTGTTACGTATTTACACAAATATAAAATCTTATTCAGGTAACACATCGAATTTTGCACACAACATTTGTCTTATTTAGACATTTTATCTACATTTATTTCAACGAGGCAATAGTAATAACTTGGAACGCTGACGTTACCGCACAGCCCTTTACAAAAATCCCAGCATAACAAATGGAGTTCAT
Source organism: Chionoecetes opilio (assembly GCA_016584305.1). Taxonomy (NCBI): domain Eukaryota; kingdom Metazoa; phylum Arthropoda; class Malacostraca; order Decapoda; family Majidae; genus Chionoecetes; species Chionoecetes opilio. The sequence continues at coordinate 3,432 of JACEEZ010012745.1, forward strand.
CGCCGCCAAACACAAAAAAAACATCTGTCTACAACCACTCTGTCTATGTTCAAGAAATACAATTAAACCTGTGTGTGCCCTCTAGTCCATGTATAATGTAGATATTAGTACTATACGTTATATATGTCTATGTCTATGTCTATGTATGTTGAAGGGAATTACATGTTTCTGTGTATGTATGTTGTACTAAGTATGTATGTTGTATGTGCCGTAGATAAAACTAGTCGCCAGGACAATGTGTTTTTTTTTTATTAAAGACGTGTGGTGGCGTTAATACTTACATTTTTACGTCCATGATTTCAGGAAAGTTAGAAGGGGCTATCTGGAGAGTCTGTGTTATTTTGTGTCTTCATCTGTGTCATATTATGGCTATAAATGAACAAATTACAAAAATAAAACCGAGTGGCGACGTTGGTAACGGGCCTCACTAAGGTCGCCAGTTAGTGTTTATGTTCTGAGTGTCCTCCCGCCATCGTCGTCGCCCTAAAAAAAACGAACAGTGAAATTTGAAACCGTATATACTTGCAGATACAAAGCATAAAATAACGCTGAAACAGGGTAGATTATAAAGCCATGATATAAACTGCTGTGTATTATCTTCAGTGGCACATACAAATCAGGGTAAATTTTTAGTAGTCAGGGTCAGTAGCAATGCTTTAATTCGTAATATATGGCGGCTGGCGACATCAGTGCAGGTGCACTAAAGAGTTATCTACGGTAGTATATGTAGATGTGTATGTATGTATGTGTTAATTGAGAATGTTTGTATAAGTATGTATGTTGTATGTTGTATATGTGTATTATATATGTATTATTATATTATATATGTGAGAACTACACCTCCATCGTCCCGGTAACGGGGATTACTACTTTCACCTTCGCTATGCGGCGTGCTTCGAAGCTTCAAGCGCCGATACTCGACTTTCCACGTCAACACTTCCAGCCCCTCTCCCAGGGTAAGGAGGGTACTCTAGCAAGTTGATGTCGTAGCCTCGCCGCCACGATTAAGACAGACAACCATAGCTCTCCACTCCAGCAAACACCTCTCTACTACCAAGCTGCTGTTCTCATCCCTAGAAGACCATACTTAAGACGTGGGCTTCCTTCCAGTTGGCCCTTCACTGTCCCGCAACATTCAACGCTCCCCAGCTGTATGAAGAGTTACTCTTCGGTGCTGACGATTGCCGCTGCAATCCACCTCTCTTCAAAGCTGCGTTCCAAGGAGTTCCCAGGGTGACATTACCCCTGCATCTGCAGTTGTTTGGTGACTTATTTTGGCGGACTAGCCATTTATTACTTATTTTGTTGCGTAAATATATTCGGGGTAACCATACTCCTTGATTTTCTTTTCCCCACATTTCTTAGGGTTGGTAATATTAATTGATAACCACCTCGGCCCTGACAGTGTATGTGTGTGTATGTATGTATTGGGAGAGATAAGATACTTTGATCCTATCTAGACACTTTGCAAGTACCAACTACAAGGTTATTGACTATACAAAGCACCACCACGCCAGGGCGAACTTGGTGGCTCGAACCGCTGACCGAATGCAGGGACGCTACACGCGAGCCCGCAGCTCTACCAACCGAGCCACCCTGACGGGTGTATTGGAGGAGGAGAGAGAGGAGAGAGGAGAGAGAGAGGAGAGAGAGAGGAGAGAGAGAGGAGAGAGAGGAGAGAGAGAGGTGGGGGGGGGGGTGCAGGGGCCAAGCAAACAAGTATATAAACATAAAACTCAATTAAGCCACGTCGGTGTGTTCTGTAAAAGTTTTCCATTGCCAGTAATTTACATACGTACTGAATGGCGTCAAGGCTGGAAAAAAGAGGAAAAAAGGAAAAAGGAGAGGAAATAAGTCTGAAAATATAAGGGTGATTATTTTTTTTATACTTTCCCGGATATCTTTTAAGGGACGAAAATTACTGCTTTGAAGTATGAAAAGCCTATTTTTGGGTCCACGACATAGCTAGTGCACTAGCTAACAGATAGGATCTATCGCCACCCAGGGTAATCCCTGGGTAATCCGGGCAACCTTATCCCACATCTGGTGAATACCAGGCTGCACTAAAAGCTGCAACATTGCAGAAAAAAACTAATACTAAGAAGAACACGTTCGGTAGTCAACGCGCCGGCACCCGCCACCCCGGCAGACGCCAGCCATTCATCCCCATCCCAAGAAGCTCCCCCAGGGAGAGGGCTGAAAACTTGGTGGGGAAGGAAGGGTGGGAGGCCGAAGGTCGGTGCATAGCTATGTCGTAGACCCAAAAATAGGCTTTTCATACTTCAAAGCCGTCATTTTAGGTCCCCTTATAGCTAGTGCACTAGATACCTGCCACTTGGTGACGGGGCAAGAAGCCCCCAACCCCCCAGGGAGAAGGAAGGCAACTGCTCAAGAAAACAAAAAGGAACGAAAAAGCATCCACAAGTAACAGGCGGAGTCGCCATGGGCAGGCACGCAGCACGCTGACCAACCACCACACCAGACCAGCCGGAAGGTGGGAGCCCAGGGCAAACACAAGGCGAGTTCACGACGGAGTGAGAGAGGAAAAGAAACCACGAAGCACGAGGCCGGGACTCCACGGACCCATACCCCCGGGGCCACGGGCCACCCGCCCAGGACGCAGACTAACCAAGCAACGTCGAAGCGCCGAAACCAAAGGGGGGAAGGGCTCCCCCACCCTCCAAGCCGGCACCACAACCGGCCGGAGACGAATGACCCCCGCCCGGCCCCCCCAGGCCCAGGGGGGCGAGAGGGAGGGGAGACGCAGACCCGCCCCACGAGAAGCGGGGGAAGACAGGCCATCGGGAAAAATAAAAAACAGCGCCTACAGAAGAGGCCCCGAAACCCCGTCCCCAGGGCAAAAAAATAAGGAACAGGACCGAGGGGGGAGACGATCCCCGGGAGTGCCGGACCGAAATGGTCGCCCAGGAGGTCTGGGGGACTTTCACCAGGGACCGAAGGGGACAGGACGACGGGGGGGAAAAAGGGGGAAAAACCCCCCCCTTCAGTAGGGCCACCGAACGGCGGACCGGGACGAATCCCGGCCTTTTATTCCCCGCGCGACGCCGGGCGAGCGGAGAAAGAGGCAGAGGACCACCACCTGTTGGGGGCCAAAAGGGAAAGAAAATCCAGGCCCAATGCCCCGAAACGCGCGAAGACTGCCCGATGAAAAAGGACAAAAAGGCCCCGCCCAGGGGCCCCCGGACAGCCAGCAAGATGGCGGGAGAGAAACACCAGGAGGGTAGCGGTAAGGTGGAAGGAACCCCGGCGAGAGTTTTTCCAGCAGAGCGGCCCCCCAAAAAAGGAAAGAGGAGGACACGAAGTCCACAAAAAACGGGAACTAAGGGGGCTGGGCCGGCAGAGGGGCTCCCCAGGGGCCCAGCCCCCTGTAGAATGCAAACGTAGCCATTTTCAGGGAGGAGCGGGGGCAGGGAGGAGGAAAACGGTAAGAAAGGCGCCACCTGTTCCAGCCAACCAAGAGGGGTCCGGCCGCCCCCGCAGGGCCCTTCCAGCTCGTAAAAAAAAGGACAGCGCGGGGGCAAGCGCCTGGACGCGCAAAAGAGGGCCCTCTCCGGAAAGACCCCACTCCCGGGACGAGAGCCGAAAGGCTTCGGACGAAAACGCCCACCAACGCCCCCGGAGGCGAGAGGTGCGGCGGCCCATGAACCCCACACCCGGCAGGAACCCTGGCAGCAGGTGGAGGGGGACATGGGCCACCAGGACCAAAATGCGCACCGAAAGGGGCAAAAGAAGGACAGCCCCTGGGGTCCCTGGGTAGCAAAAACGAGGAGGGACCAGGGGGCCATCCCAAGTAAAGAACCGTCCCCGGGGGGCCCGGGAAAATGACCGGAGGAAGAGGGGACCCCAGGGGGCCCGGAGAGGGGGGGAAAAAAAGGAATTTGGTGCCGTCACCACCGGACGAGACCGGGCCCGAACGGGAGCCCCAATGCACGTCCCCAGCCCGAGAAGGGGGGGGGCAAGAAAAAGGGAAGGACCATCCCAAAGACCAGGAAAACATCCCCTCCCCGCCGCCCCCCCATGGCCCGGCCAGCAAGCGAGCAGCCCCGGCCAGGAGGGGGCGGCACCAGCCAAACGGCCAGACACAGAAGGGAAATCAAGGGGGGGTCGCCCCGAAGCGGCGGGCAAGTCAAAACCGGGGCCCAAAAGGAAAAGACCACTCTGACCACCCCAGCGGGCCCAAAGCCCCACAGCGGACGGGCCCCCCCCAAAAAACACAGTGAGGAGGCCAGAAAGGGAAAACGGGAAACCAGAGCGCCCCTAGGGGGCGGCCCAGGGACAGACCCCGGGGAAAAAACCCGGGATAGGAGCATCGAACCAGGAAGACCCGCCCGGTTAGCCCCCCCAAGCCCCGGGAGGCCACCCTCCCGGGCGAACGTGGGGGGGTGCCCTTCCAGAAAAAGGGCCCGGCGTCCCCTGCGGGGCCCCTCCCCGCAACCCCCCGACGAGAGGTCGGGGGGGCCTGAGGAGACACCACCCCGACGGTGGGGGAGGGGGGGGGGGGGGGAGGGCGAAAACCCCCGTAGCAAAAAAAGGCCCCGAAAAGACCCCCGAAGCGAAGGGGCCAATCCGGAGAACCGGGTGTCAGGCATAACCGGGCAGGCCACAAAAAGGCCTTATGCCGAAGGCCCCAAGGGCCAGCGAGGGCCCCCCGTCGCGAGGAGGGGGGCCCCCCGAACGCGGCCCCACCGGTCCCCAAACCCCCGAAAACCCGCGATAGCGGGGGAGGGGGCTGGAGGGGCCACCAAGAGAAAGCCACCGGGCCCACCCATGCACCCTCCTGGCGAAACCCCGGCGGGAAAAAACACGGGCTCAAAAAAAACAAGTCGGAGGAAGCCCCCCCCGGAGGGACGAGGGAAGACGCAAGGGAAGGCCCCGCAGCAAAAAAGGGAGGAACCCCCCGGGCAGACAGGAAACGGGAAAGGGGTGGAAGCCCACAAAACCGCCACCTCTCCGGCCTGGGAAGGCCACAACCCCATCCCCTTCGAGAAACCCCAGTAGACATCGCCAAACCCCGCAGTCCAGAAGAAAAACCCCTAGCGAGGGGGGACCGGGGGAAAAAGAGGGGACTTGTGACTCTTCGAGGCAAGGGAATAGGTCCCGGTTTCCCTAAAGGCCACCAAACACCCCGGGGTAAGGTGTTCACAGAGCCCACCCCCCCAACCACTCCAGAGGAACGGGAGTAAGGAGGGGGAAGGTCCGGGACGGCCCGCCGAACCGGAGCCCAGCAAAAGGGTCCCTACCGGGAAAGGGCCCACGGCCGCAAACCCGCGGTGGGGGGAAAGGGGGGGGGCAAAAGCACCCCCATATCCCCACCAATAACATGAACGACGGCGCCCCGAAAAGAAGCAGAGGCAGCAGGCCGGGAAGCTGAGATGGGGGGAAGGGTGGGGAAAGGGACGAGGGGTGAGACGATGAGTACGAACAGCCGGGGCCCCCCGACGGAAAACCCAAAAAGCCCCGTCGACCAGGACAGACGGAAGGGGCGGGTGCGAGACCCCAAAGGCCCGCGACCCAATCCTAAGGGACAGCAAAGGCCCCCCCGGGAAGGCGGGCACAACGCCCTCCGGAAAAAAAAAAGACCGTCAGCCCCCAAAGCCCCACCGGACACCCCCCAGGAGGTAGAGGGCTGGGCCGGAGGGACGGGGCAAGCGAGGAGCAGACTGGGGCACCGGGGCGTGAAGGGGGCGCCGACAGCCCTGGGGTTCGCTAGAAAAACCCCCGAAAAAAAAAGGCAAAACAGGGAGAGGGGAAGGGACGAACCGCAGAACGAAACGCCCCCCCCAAAGCAGAGAAGGACCCCCTCCGGACCCCATGCAGCCACGGAAACCCCCCCGAAAAACCCTGCCCCACCCCCCGCCGCGAACGGAGAGGGGGGGAAGGGGGGGGGGGGGGGGGAGGGCGGAGCCCCCGGCCCTAAGGAAATGGAGGGCGGTAGCAAAACCACGAAACGACGAAGCACCGGGGCCCCACCACACCGACCAAACCCCCTCCCAGAGGGGGGGGGTGGAGTGGCGGGGGGAACGGCTTACCATGACTAAAACTTTTGCAATCCAGCCCGACGCAGCAAGCCCCGAACCGCCCAAGCCCCCCCCCCGTCCCCCGGAGAGGGGGGGGGGGGGGTGGGGAGGCAAAGCCCGGCGCCAAGAAAAACACCACGTTCCCTCGACCCCTCTTGAAAAAGGAAGACAAAGAGGGAAGGGAATGGAAAATTTGATAGCAACGCCCGAAAGAAAAGCTCCAGGCGACGCCCCAAAACCGACCAATGCCCTCCCGGAGGGGGGGGTGAGTGGGGGGGAAGACCAGGCCAAAAAAAACTCATCGAAAACACCTGCCCCCCCGAGGCCCAAACCCCGACCCCTTTTCACCCCCGGGCCCCACCACGGGGAGGAGAAGGGGCGGGGGCCCTTTTCGAATCCCCCGGCAAAAAGAAACACCAGCCCCTCTCCCCCTTTTGACAAGGAAGGAAAAGGGGCGGAAAAAAGGAGGAGGCGATGGCCAAAGCCCCGAAAAGGGGCATCATCCGGGCACCCCCCACCAACACTGACCCACACCCCCCCGAAGGGGGGGTGAGCAGAGCGGCGAGAGGGGGGGGGGCAGCGGCGGGAGTCCACGGCTAAGAATCACCAGCTCCCTCTCCCCCCACTGGCAAGGAAGGGAAAGGGGCGGGAAAAAAAGGGGGGTCAAGCGGCCAAAGCCACGAGCGACAGCACCCCGGGGGTCGCCCTCCACCAAAAACGACCCAACCCCCACCCGAAGGGGGGGGCGGGGGCAAAGAGGGGGGGCCAGAAAAAGGCGGCCCGAAATCGGTCGCCTCCGGGCCCCCCCGTGTCGAGGCAGGAATCAAAAACAAACGCACAGCGCCCCCCCAAACACCCCCACCCACCCCCAAAGAGGGCTGGGCAGAGTGGCGAGAGGGTGGGGGGGGAGGGCGGGAATCCTCAGGCCCCTGAATTTCCACGCTCCCACTCCCTTCCGGCAAAAAGGAGGCAAAAAAAAAGGGGAGGGAATGGGGGGAAAGCGGCGGCCAAAAACCCCCACGCACAGCCCCGGGGGTGCCCTCCACCACACTGACCCATACCCCCCCGAAAGGGGGGGCAGAGGGGCGTGAGGGGGGGCCGGGCAGGCGGCTGAATCGTCGCACACCCGGGGCCGCCTCCCCTGGTCCACATGGAAGCCCCGGAATCCCCAAAAGCCCCGTTCCGACCCTAGGGAGGGGCAAAGGGGGGGGGGAGGGGGGAAAAGGCGACACCCCGGGCACCCGCACGAGCGACGAAATCCCCCCCCGCTGGTTTCCCCATGGCAAGCCAGGAATCGCCCGACGCCCCCCTCCCGCCCTTGGGGGGGTCCGGGGGGGGGTGGGGATTTGGGGGGGTGCGACCCCCCCCCCGGGCATCGCACGAGGACGAATCCATCCGCCCCCCTGGGTCCCATGGCAAGCCGAAATTCGCCCGATGCCCCCTCCCGGCCCTTGGGGGGTCCGGGGGGGGGGGGAGCGAGCCCCGGGCACCAGCACGAGCGACGAATCCATCCGCCTCCCGCGGTTCCCGTGGGGGAGGAAAACGCCCCCGCCCCCACCCGGGCCCTTTGGGGGGGTCCGGGGGGGGGGTGGGGGGTGGCTTGCGACGCCGCGAACCCCCCCCCCGGGCCCGCACTAGCGCGATCCATCCCGAACGAAAAAAGCCATCCGCAGGAAACAGTGGCAAAATTTCCCGATTGCCTGAAAGAGGACACACACCTCCGCCCCCCCAAAAAAAAGGGGGGGGGCGAAAGAGGGGCCGCCTCACGGCCGTTCCCCCCGGGAAAAAGGGGAACCCGGGGCCAAAAAACATAAGAGCACAATACATCAATGCAAACAAAAAACAAAAAGCTATAAACCCATATAAAAAATAGCCACAAAGGAGGATGGGCGGGGCAGGGCCCGAGTAACTGGCAACCGAAGGCCCCGAAAAACCCGCCCCCAGAAACAGGGCGTAGGCGCAGGTGTTTTAATCAAATTTCCCCTCGTGACTTCTGGGACTAGCTAAAACATCTCTAACAATTTTTCTTTTTCATCTTTCCCTCCCAGCTTCACCCAGATGGCTCCACAGCTGTCTCATTACTTCTAAAGTGAACTTTTTGCTCAAACTTTGCTAAAAATTCCACTCGGTGATGAAGGGCTTGTTCCTCCTTCTTCCACCCCCCCTTTACTATATTTTGCCTGTCTTAAAAACCCTTTGGAATGATGTTTTTTTTTGCCCTTTCTGGGCCTTAGATCCTCGGAAGGCTTACGGTCCAGACGGAGCCCTTTATTGTTCTCAAAAAACTTTTTCTGTGCTTGCACCTTGCCTGGTCAAAAATTTTTTCCCTCTTGCCTTCTCTTCCCCTTTCCTTTTTGCTGGAAGTTTTGCTACTCCAAACCGTTCCCAAGAAGGGCGACTGTTTTAAACCTTCAAACTACCGTCCCCATAGCTTTGATTTCCTCCTTTCTAAAGTTTTTTTAATCTAACTTAATAAGAGATTCTTAAAACATCTATAACCACAAAACTTCTATTGATCGTCAGTTTCGGTTTCCGTATAGGGGCGATCTATGGCGATCTTCAGCTTTCCTAACGAATCTTGTCATCCTCCTTTAGGGGGTTTTGGGGGAAACTTTGCTGTTTTCCCCTGACATATCAAAAGCTTTTGATAGAGTCTGGCACAAATCTTTAATTTCCAAACTACCCTCATTCGGTTTCTATCCTTCTCTCTGTACCTTCATTTTAAGTTTCCTTTCAAACCGTTCTATTGCAGCTACGGTAAGACGGACATTGTTCTTCTCCTAAATCTATCAATAGTGGTGTTCCCCAGGGTTCTGTCCTATCACCCACTCTCTTTCTATTATTCATTAATGATCTTCTAAGTCTAACTCAAAGCCCTATCCACTCCTACGCTGATGATTCTACCCTTCATTTTTCAACGTCGTTTATTAGACGTCCAACTCAACAGGAACTAAGTGTTCACGGAGAGATGCCACCGAGCGACTAACTTCTGATCTTTCTATAATTTCTGATTGGGGCAAAGCAAACCTTGTTTTGTTTCAATGCCTCAAAAACCCGATTTCTTCACCTATCTACTCGACAAAACCTACCAGATAACTATCCCCTCTTCTTCAATGACACTCAACTGTCTCCTTCTTCTACAATGAACATTCTAGGACTATCCTTTACTAAAATCTGAACTGGAAATCTCACATCTCATCTCTTGCTAAAACAGCTTCTAAGAAGTTAGGTGTGCTGTGGCGTCTGCGTCCTTTTTTTTCTCCCTCCCAATGCTTGCTCTCTACAGGGGCCTTATCCGCCCATGTATGGAGTATGTCTCACATGTTTGGGGAGGATCCACTCATACAGCTCTCCTAAACAGGGTTGAGTCAAAAGCTTTTCGTCTCATCAACTCCTCTCCTCTGACTGACTGTCTTCAATCTTTAAATCAACCGCCGCAATGTTGCTTCTCTTGCTCTCTTCTACCGTTATTTTCATGCGCATGCTCTTCTGAACTTGCTAACTGCATGCTCCCCACTCCCGCGGCCTCGCTGCACAAGACTTTCTACTATTCTCATCCCTATTCTGTCCATCTTCCTAATGCAAGAGTTTAATCAGTATCTTTACTCTTTCATCCTTTCATGGTAAACTCTGGAACTCTCTTCCTGTTTCTATTTTTCCACTTTCATATGACTTAAATCTTTTCAAAAGAAAGTAAAAAGACACCTCCCGTACTAAATTGGTCTACCCCTCTGTTTTTATTTTATTCTCTTACTGTCTTCTTTATAGGGACTGGCAACTAAGCGGACTTTGTGTTACCCATTTTTGCTGTGCCCTAAAAAAAAAAAAAAAAAAAATAGGTGTAGCCCGGCCGCCAAAAAATCACCACGGACGTCCCATTCGCCCCCCGAAGGCAAAGCCTTTAGGGCAGAGACAAGACACCAGCTGGAAAAATGTGGCACCCTGACGTCCCCCAAAATGGGAAAGAAGAGGAAGGTACGTCGCCCTTGCCTCCCCGATAAACCAATGGATTACCGGTGGTAACAATGAACGGGATTAAAACAACTAAACCCCACACTCTCCATCTAAAACACAAGAAAGCAACAAGCAGTTGCTCAGCTCAATACATTACAGACCAGAGAGTGTCAACAACACGTGTAGCAGGAGGAAGGCAGGTAGGTGTTGACGAAACGATGGGCAAAAACAGAATGAATGTCTGGCGTCTGCGGGGGTGGCGGGTGCCGGCGCGTGACTGCCAGACGTGTTCTTCTCTTATAGTTAGTTTTTTTTTCTGCAATGTTGCAGCTTTTAGTGCAGCCTGGTATTCACCAGATATGGATAAGGTTGCCCGGGTACCTAGGGATTACCCTGGGTGGCGATAGATCCTATCTGTTAGCTATGCACTAGCCATAAGGGCCTAAAAGATTACGAAAATTAAGGTTTTAATATTTTTTTTACTTTCCGTATATTTTTATAGGAG
>JACEEZ010012746.1:0-11636 GCA_016584305.1 Chionoecetes opilio
GTGGGAAGAGAAGTCTCAAAGAACAAAGGTCATGAGAAGAATGAAAAGACAACATCAGAGGACAAAAAAAATACAGTTTCGGTGTAGAAGTATAGAACCGAATACCTTGATGCAAAGTGATATGCAAGAATCAGGACTTCAAAAGCAAGTTCAACTAGTAAATACACACCACGCACACGCACGCACCCACCCACCCACCCACCCACCCACCACCCCACCACCCACCCACCCACCCACCCACCCACCCACCCACCCACCCACCCACCCACCACCCACCACCACCCACCACCCACCACCCACCCACCCACCCACCCACCCCACCCCCCCCCACCCACCCACCCACAACACACACACACACACACACACACACACACACACACACACACACACACCAGCGAAACTCGGGAATATAATGCGTGAAACTTGGGATGGTAAGAATATAGGACTCAGCGCGAAACTCGCATAGCATGAAACTCGGGAGGGTACTGTACTGTACATTGAGCAGTCGGGCGTCACTTATAGCGTCTTTAGGCAAGGGGTGCGTTAAGTAAAGCAACGCACACGCAGGCGCACGGTGACGTCAGCATAGAGTATGCCATAGACCACTGTATACCTGGACTGTTCACGCGACAATGTTTTGAATTGCGGGGCTGCATAGGGGCCCGCGGGGCGCCCGACAAAGAGATATAGTGGTCTATGGACTATCATATAGACTGGTTTATCAGTATATGTGGTATACTGTAATCTTCGTAAATGTTTGTTCTATAATATTATCAAATAAAAAACAGTAAAACACGCTAAAGAAATGCCATTACGAGACTATGAAGAAATATGCATGAACTTAATATTCACCTAACTCTTCGCCATTTAAAACTTTGCGAGTCAACTTTTATCATGAAGGGTATCAATAGAAGCGCAATTTTATTAGCTTTCCATTGATGTATTTCGTTATCTGATAAATTAATTAGAACCATGCATAAATTAGCGTTAAATAAATAAATAAAATCATCAATCGGGTAATTTTCCCGATTGATGATGTTATTTATATACTTATATATTTAGTTTTCTGATAAATGAATTAGTACCATGTATAAATTAGCGTTGCCTAAATAAATAACCTCATCAATCGGGAAAATTACCCGATTGATGATTTTATTTATTTAGTTAACGCTAATTTATGCATGGTTCTAATTCATTTATCAGATAACGAAATATAGCAATGAAAAGCTAATAAAATTGCGCTTATATTGATACCCTTCATGATAAAAGTTGACTCGCAAAGTTTTAAATGGCAAAGAGTTGAAGTGAATATTAAGTTCATGCATATTTCTTCATAGTCTCGTAATGGCATTTCTTTAGCGTGTTTTACTGTTTTTTATTTGATAATATTATAGAACAAACATTTACGAAGATTACAGTATATCATATATACTGATAAACCAGTCCATATGATCCGTATATATATATATGAATCCGAGCGGCCCTCCGACTTCGGGCCCTTGCGTGACAGGCCGATATTCTGTGCGCAGTCCAGGTATATAGTGGTCTATGAGTATGCCTAGCGCACGCTGCCCCCGCACTACAGCTGGGAGGTGGATCGCCACTGAGTTGCCAGCTCCACAATAAGGGTATGTAAACAAAGGGCAAAGAAAGTCTCTCCTCCTCTTGCCTCCTTAATATTTAATTTCCTGCTGCTATCACTTCTGCTGCTTCAAATACAAGGTTATCAACAAGTTATTCTGCAACAATAAGAATAGCCACAGAGATAAATTTCCGCAGCTGCTATCTTGGTGGTAATGTGTATTGTGAAGCATTTAGGATCGTTCAGTAGGGAGGGTGAGGGGGAAGTGACCGCTACTGAACGCAACAGTGGTATCACTCTTGGGATTTGTAAGGTTTTCAGTGCTTGAGGTGCTTAATGAGTCAGATGTGATGTGGAGGCTGGTTGACGAAATGTATGGTATAGAGGAGGTGGAAGATGCTGCAGAAAACTCCGACAATATACACTTCCTGCACACATTCGACAATTCGATCAATGTGCGGACAATTTGAACTTCAGTTCGGATTATGAAAAATAATGGAAAACTTTGAACTGGTCCAGAAACAGGTTTAATTATCCGAAGCACTAATTATACGGGTTCGAATTAGAGGGGGTTTACTGTACGTACCTGAAATTTTCTCCCACAAAAGTTAATTTCTCCCATAAGTTTGTGGGAACTGCTCACGAAGTGGTAACACTGGCCTAGCAGTGCACCCAAGTACTTTACACGAGAATTGATCATGTAAAGGAGTCGGAGATACGGTAAACCCTCACTTTAACGAACGAATTGTGGGGAAGAGGGTAACATTATATCTGAAAGTCCGTTATATCTGAGGGATCCGAACTTTTCACATATAACAAACTTTGTTCATTATATGAGGTGAAAGTTTGCTATTTCCGACCATTTACGTGTATAATGAACTTTGTTTATTACATTAGATAAAAGTTCGTATACTTACATACATGCAGACATGGGCTTTGACAAAGAAGTTGGAGCAGGTGTTAGTTGGGTATAATCGGAGAATGTTGAGATATATGACTGGGATCACATGGAGAGACAAAGTGTCCAGTGAAGAGGTGGCAAGAAAATGTGGATTGAAGGAGCTGAGTATAGTGCTGAGAGTAAGGCGATTGAGGTGGTTTGGGCACGTGAAGAGGAGAGAAGGTGGCGAGGCATTGGGGGAGAGCTGTTAAGAGTGGAAGTTCCAGGTCGCCGTCCACTGGACAGGCCAAGGAAGACATGGAGGCAGTGTTTTGGAGAGGATCTGGCAGCATTGGGCATTGAAGAAGTTGAGGCACTGGATAGAGATAGTTGAAAGCGTTTCATCAACCGTTTAACCTCATAAAATATTATGGGAAAAACTGACGTCAAACAGAAAGAAGAAGAAGACATTACATTACGTACATGCAGCCATCACAAATACTACATGCATACATGGAAATAAAATAAATATGTGTGAGGCACAGGAGGATGTGAGAGGAGGTGTTTACAATCGGGCGGACAAAGTTAGAATGATCGGTGCGCAGTCATGGAAAGCCCGGTCGGCTTTGTTTTCACTGCCACCGACCGACCTGCGTGTACATATTCAGCCGGCCCACCACCGTATAACGCCGGCGCTCGTTTAGTCACCGTCATTTTGTTAGTTATTATTAACTTTCCAGTATATTATTTAGTTAGGTTAGTCCCCCCTTTCTCAACTTGGTTCTCATGTAAGGTTGAGACAAGAAACTAACCTTTATTCCTGGATAATTGGGTCTCGCCAAAGACAAAACTCCTTAAGAGTTTAGGGTGCTGTTTAAGTTTATTAGGTTTCTATAAAAAGAATAATTGACTGGGTAACTTTTTTTTAGACTAGGTGAGTTTTCTTCCGTCACTTACCTTACTAGTTATAGTTTTTGGTTGGCGAGTAACCCAGTATTTATTGTTAATTTTTGTATTACCCTTACAGGAGGGATAGATTACTCAGGGGGGGACCATAGATAACCTAAACTAATCTTTATTGGTAGCCTGCCACCACCCCAAAATGATGGCCTTGGGAAACCTAATTATTTACAATGGTTTTACTCACGTTCTCTTCGCAGGTAGTGTTGCTTGTGGGTATTGGACCTGGCAATCGACTTGCAAGAGAGGCATATGGTAACCATACATGGTAGAGTTATCAGGATAATGAATCAGGTCTCTTATCTCTATTTACAATTCCGATATTCCCAAATTCTCCTATTTTCACATTTTTCAAATTTCTGATATAGTGGATCACCCGGAAGCATACCGTATTTTACGGCTTACAAGACGCACTTTTTCCCCTAAAAATTACCCTGAAAAATACTCGTGCGTCTTCTAAGATGAATGTTGTAGGAGGTTAGCTTAGATAGCTATTCAATTCAGTCTCTTATATGATGTAACCTCAGTACTTACCTGTTACAAGTATTTTGAATACCATACGACATTCAAATCAACTAATGTGTCCTCACGCTGTGATGTTTACTAAGGTACTGGCGGGAGCGTTCCCTTGGAGGCGCCAACAGCCTTTTCCCGGAAAAAAATTTTGTTTATTAAATGTTGGTTTGTAACTCGGGCGCCCAAAAAAATACTCCAGGTTTCGGAAAAATTAAAACTTTTGTGGTAAAACACAGGACAGGCAACTTTGGGCCCACAACCCGGAGAGGGAAGGTTTACCTCGGGCAAAACCAAAGGGAGGAAAACCACTGCGTTTGAGGGGGAACTTTACGGCGCGCCGTTCAGGTTTTTTCTGACCCCCACAAAACGCTTTTGGAGCCTCGAGGGTTTATGTAAACAAATGCCGTTCCCGGAAAAAAGGGGATCCCACGCAATTGGGTTTTTGGAATACCATTTTTCACGCCCTCTGGCCCCCCAGGAAGTCAAATGTAATTTTTTTCGCTGGAGATAAAGCCGAAATTCGGGCACCGTCAAACCAAAAACCCCGTCATAACACTAAGTCGCCCTGACTTTGTCCCCGGTGTAAAATTTAAAAAAGCACAAAACGAGTCCACTGAAGGGCTTAAAACCCGTTTTTGATTTTTAGTGGGCACTTCTTTGTTTTTATGGAAATTTTAAATTGGCGCCGACGACATTATATTTTGCATGGCGGAAAGGGTTTTAGGGGGAGGGGTTGTGGGAACTGCGGTTTTAAAAAAACCGCCAAAGGGGAACCCCGCAAAAAACCCAACTAAACCCCTGCGTTTTGGAGGACCCTTCAACAAATTTTTTTGGTAACATTTATTGGAATAAATAAAATAAAGAATTTGGGGAGGGGCTTTCGAGGAAAACGGGAAAAACCCATTCGGTTTTAAACTGGGGTCTATTTTTTTATACAAAAAAAAATCCAATTTTTTTTCTGACAAAAAAGGGGTGATAAAAACCAAGTTTTTCTAAAGAAAAATTTAAAAGTTTTTTACTAAAAATTTAAAGATTTCACTATGTTTTTTTAATTTTGTAAAATAAATCTAAAAATATGATTTTCTGGTGGCTCGTAGACAGTGTGGCCTAAAAAAATTCCATCACTGGACGATGTAAATGATTCAGATCCCAGAGACGAGTTGTGGGCAGTGGAAGAGGTTGCCACCTCTCCCTTGCCCCTTTACCTACCTCCCCCCTTCGAGCTTTGTATCAAGGGGGCAGCACCGAGGATTTTCCTTTCCCGACCCCCCTTTCACACATTCCAAAATAAAAAATAGAACGCGCCAACAATGCGTGCGCAGCGCCGTCGTTGTCCTGGTTATGGGTCCATGGACCGAAGTGACGCTCGTGAGGCGGCCGAGGCCACAAAAAAGTTTGTGCGAGCATTAAAGATCGGGAAGCCCCCCAAATTTTATCCCTATTTTTTCTTCTAGAATGTTTTTTACAGAATAGGTAGACAGTGGGTTTTTTAAATATAGACCTGTGTGTTTTTGTGTTTGCTATAGTTTTTTTTTAGCTGAATTTTTTTTTTTTTTTTTTCCCCTTTTTTTAAATTGATGGGACCCGGGAAAACCAAAACCCATTTTTTACCATTATTAGTGTTTCTTTTTATACAATTTTTCGTTTTTTTCGAGTATGCCGGGTGGAACCCAAAAGCTCGTATTTTCGGGACCTCCCTGTATTTCTTTGTTGGATACCACCATACCATTTGGTTGTAATCTCTAAATGCAGAAATACTGGTAAAAGCTTTTTTGAATTTATATATTTGTTTCTTTTTTAATATCAAGATCAAAAAACTGGAACTGTTGACGAAAATAGGGGAGATTAAATTAAATGAAAAATGACATGTTTAAAATGATTTGGGGCTAAAGCTTCATGTTCGCTTATAAATCAGATTACTGTATAAATAATGCTGTTTTTTTGAGGTTGTTTTCTCCCCTAACTTAGAGTTTATGTACACATTTTTTTAGCAAAAATGCCACTTTTAGAATAATTAAGGCATATTTTTTCAGCAACAGGACATTCTAAACAGAAGAACCCCCCTTGTTTATATTTTTTTTTTTGTCAAACATTATTGTTTTCAATTAAATAATTCATTACCCAAACTAAATCAATGCAAATAACCCAGTTTTTTTTTTAAAAAATGAAATCCCGGATTGTTTTTACTTCTATTAAATTATCATCATATTATCACATATCATTGCTGCACAATTTAAAATCTGTTAAATAATTGAAAACACAGCAAAAGAAAAAGGTAAATTTTTGATTTTTAACCAATACTCTCTATTTGACAATACTCTTTTGAAATAAAAAGGGCGGGGGGTACCCCCAGACTAAACTAACCTAGAAAAACCCGGGCATTGATTACATAAAAACCCTTTGCTCACTGAGGCCGGGGGTTTTGCTCACCACAGACCCCCCTTGATTTTTTATTTTTTATCCTGCCGGCGGTAAAAGTGCAGTTTCAAAACCAAAACTCTCCTGGCTAAAATGGGGGAAACTCTCTCCCCCAGAACCCCCCAAGTTAAAAAACCTAACTGGGCTTTTATTACGCAACCTTTCCTCACAGGGGGGGGTTTACCCCCCCCAACCCCCTTGTGATTTTTTTTATCTATAATAATATAAGTGAAAGGGGGTGTGTGTGGTATAGGTTCCGCCCCCCCCGGGCGCAATCCCATCTATGGCACATTTTGAAACCGGGCGAGTAGGGAAGGTTTAAGCCCACTTATGAGAACCGATCACTTTTTTTTTTTTTTTTTTTTTTTTTTTTTTGCGCAGCCTATTACGAGAATTGTGAAAAAAGTGGGTTGCGAGAAAATTTAGGAAACCCTTGATGTAGGGGGATGGGGAATGGGTGAGTGAATGGGTGGGGTAATGGGTGAAAAGGTGGGGGGGGATGGGGAAGGGTGAGTGAAAGGGTGTGTGGCGATGGGGAATGGGTGAGTGAAAGGGGGGGGGTGATGGTAAAGGGTTTAGTGAATGGGTGGGGGGTGATGGTCATGGGTGAGTGAATGGGTTGGGGGGGGATGTGTTTCAGGGGAAATTAGAAGGGGCTATCTGGAGAGTCTGTGTTTGGGGGCCCAAGGGGCCCCCCAAACACAGGTGGTGGGGCCAGGGGGCCCCCCCAATAGCCCTCGCAAGAGCTAGCCAAAAAGTCCGCCCGGGGGGGGGCTTTGCGGCTAGTGGGCTATAAAAAATCCTTAGCGTTGAGAACGAAACGTCAGGATATTTAACCAGCGATCGTATATTGGTTTAAATGAAACTATACCCTGCCGGCTATTGTAGGGGTTTAAAAATTTACTCATTATGATGAGAATGGAAACTTTCAGGATATCTAAAACCACCGATCTTGTATTGGTTTAAACTGCACATATACCCAAAAAAAATAATAGGAAATACCTAATGCTTTCACAATACAATAGGGATGTATTGTGAACTTGAATAAATTTATCTCCCTCCACTGTTCTATGTCCACTATAGTAGGGTCCACTAAAATATCGTAAATTATCACTCCTATTTACTGTATTTTCATTTTTAATTAAAGTAGGCTCCAGTACAGTACTTAGCAGTGCATGTCATGCATGCTGCGGGATAACATTGTAGTCTTTCGACTGTAATGGGCAGGAATAGCATAAATTTGTCTCAAATTCGCCCTTCTTTTTGGGGCGGCCATTGTTTTTTGTCATGACGTCCACACCTCGCAGAGCGCCCAACCCCCTGTGTGTTGAGCGCTCGGTGGCCACTCGAGCGCCCGCCCGAGTCGCGCACAGGCGTTTGAGAGGAGTTTGAGCGGCTCGCACCACTCAAACTCTTCCTCTCAAACGCACCCCAGGCACGCAGTCTGCACACCGCCGCGGTCCCCTTTTGTTTTCACTCCCGCCATCCGACCTACGTTTTACATGTTCACCCAGCCAACATGTTTCACTTTCCACCAGGCTGTCACACGTATCACAAGCTCTTCATGTCGTGAAAATTATCACCCATGGCGAATTCATCAAACTATTTACACGGCCATCTCGATTTACGAATGGGTTACGTTCCTGAAAAACTGTTTGTAAATAGAATGTATTTTTTCCCATTTAACCCCATTATTTAATTTGAGATACGTTCCTCTTTGGACCAAAAATTTCCCTACCGTAGATAACACGAAAGTCACCAGGACAACTTTTTTCTTCGATTTACAGACGTGTGGTGGCGTTAATATTTCCCTTATTACATCCATGTTATCTACGGTACACAGTCGGGTTTTCTGTTTATCTTATTGGATTCTAGGAAAACATTTTCTCTAGACTTCCGTCGCAAAATCTTTACTTTTGGGGGATAATGACATGTTGTTTATAGGGAGGCGAGAGCAAGTGTTTACGAGCGCCTCACTCTTCTTCCTCTTGTGACCTGCATCGCCTCTGTTCTTCCCTTATTGTGGACAACTTTTTAATGCACTCAAAGGGGTAGCACTTTTAGAAACTTGACATAATCTTCTCCTTGTCCTTCTTAATAGTTACGACAGTCGAGGGGGAAAAAGGCTAAACCAATTAGCCATGTCCTTCACTCGCACGCCTTCGTCAATTTCTTGACAATTGCTATCTTAAACTCTAGTGTTATGGCTTTTCTGGCTTTCTTGGGCTTAGGACCACCCACACTAGCACTGGCACCATGCTTGGGAGGCATTATTCACTGAAATAATCACTGAATGTCTGTTTATACACAATAATTTTTCATAAACACAGCACGCCCGGTCGGAAAGAATATGTAAACAAACAATCTTGAGGGGGCCCCGCATGTGGATGTGCTGAGCCAATGGTTCTGTTTACTGAACTTTTTACAATATTTAGGTGTTATAAATATTTTTTACTATAGATGTATTAAATTCTTTTTTTTAATTTTGTTATGAATTTACGAATTTTTTGTTCGTAACTTCAAATTTATTCGTGTTAACCCGAATTTTGGGACAAAATCATTTTTTTCGTATCTTCGAAATTCGTAAATAGAGGTGTTCGTAAATCGCGGTATGAGTGTACTTATAATATCGCATACAAGCTAGAAAATAAAAATGGCTGATGAGCAGTGCTGAATGAAGATATAATGAATAGTGAGTGTGTTCTTGTGTGAAAATTACTTTGAAATGAAAAATGTTTTTGGTGTATTTTTTTTCTTTTCTTTTCTCGGAAATTTCTTCCAAATCATGGTGCGTCTTCCAAGAGGGCAGCGTCTCATAAGCCGAAAAAATACGGTACCCTAAAAAAGAAGAATAACATGGTAGATTATTTTCCCTTTAACTACCCCTACTTAATACATCGCATGGTGTAACACAATCCTCTTTTGTGACCTTTTTTCCCTATTACTTTTTTTTTACGAGACATCCCTAGGGGTTATGAGGTCGATAGACCATTTACCCTTACAAATGTATGTCCATTGGACCCCTTTTTGTTGTATGGCCCCAGCGCCTATCTCATTTTTTGAAAAAATAGAAAATACATGCAATATGGAATGCACCACGGGTTACCCCTACTAAACTAGCTCACTGATATGGCTACTAAATGGAGGAAACATAATGTATGGATGGTATTGTTGTGTGTCTTCACTGTGTTTAAAGGGTATTTATAAGGTCCCTTCGACTGAAAGGCGGAGAAGGTTAGGGGGTGAGTTGATGCTCCATGATGGGACGAAAGAGAGGAGGATAAGTGTTATCTTTATCAACTAATAATTCCCAGCTACATCCCATCCGGCCCTCAGATATTCCTAATAAGATAACTGCCGGTTCCGTTCCAATATTCATTATGCAATGATAAAATAAAGCTACATTAGGTTTCTTAACAGATATTTACCCGAAAGGCAGAAAGAGATAGGGTATGAGTTGATGCTCCATGATGGGGCAAAGAAGAGGAGGACAAGTGGATTATGGGGGAAAATTCCACGGGCCAGACTTCGCGGCGTTGCCACGTCTATCCTTTTTTGGGGAGACGGTGGCAGAGTGGTTAGCGTCTTGGAGTGGTGAGCTCGATGTTCCGAGTTCGAATCCTGCCGGGGCAACTCTTTCGACCATCTTTAATTAATGCGGTCGACAAGACCTGGGAGGTGAGCACAAAGGTCCCGAGTTTTAAGTCCCATCAAGGCGCAACTGTAAAATCCATCGTTGAGTGGGCTGAAGAAACCCGCATGCTGCGTACCTGTTCTTCGAGTGCAACTTAAATGCGGCGGAGGGAGCACCAGATGGCAGCATTTAGCCTAACTGAGGGTAGACCATCACAAAAAAAACATACCTTCACCTATCAACACAGGTTGTCACTATAAAAATACACCCTGCGCCGCCCAGGCGAGGGGCGAGGGCCAACCACCACAGCCACAAAAATGGGGCAGGACCAACCATCTAAGCCCTCAAAAGAAAATGATAATAATAGCCTACAGGCGCTATAGGCCCCAAAGTAAAAAAAAAAAAAAAGCTTTCCCAAACATTAAAAGAAAAACAACGGGATATCTTCTGGTGACCTCTGTATAAGTGCGTGAAAAGTTTGCCCTGTAAAGTTTGGGCCCCGTAAGGACTCCACCACCACTACTACCAGGCACTACAAATTTTTTAGAAGAATAAATTTAAATTTCAGAGATGGCATAAAAATCTACCTTTATAGACATTATATGATATCTTTTACAGCGAACATTTCCTCAGGTATTTCCCATACCAAATTAGACCATTATAGTTCCTTGATTATTTACATAGCAATGTCTCCTTAATTAGACTGAATAATGTGGAGGGGATTTTATCAAACTTATAGCTTTGGGGGGGAAACAGAAGAAAAGAATTTAAGAAAAGGACTGTTTCCCACGGGAGATTTAAAATTTTTTTTCTCGGCACTATAACCGAACCAAACCCCGCATTTACCGAACATATTCAGGTTAATGTATTTTATACCGACTCTTGGGCTTCGATTTTCCCGCCCAAAAGTAGCTGACTCCTCGACTCCTGACTCTGACGCCACACCCATGCCATAAACTTTCGTATTAGCTTAATCGCCAAGCCCTTGACGAAGAGGATGAATTGACAAAAAAAAACAAAATTGTAAAGGGTAAATTTGGCCTTATCAATGTTTGAGGTGAGAAAAAATTCATCCCAATAGTATTTTCTTTAATATACATTTTTCAGACCCGAATAAGACCCCTGGGCTTACGTAAAATTGGCCAAAATAGTGTTTTAGCATGCCATTTTTTACTTACAAGCTCCCCCTTTTTATCAGGGAAGAGATAGAATCCCAAAAGACCACCAGTCCAGGGGCTAATATCCAGTTAAGTAAAAGGAAAGTTTGGCGCTGAAAATTGGGGCAGCAAGGCGAGAGTAGAGTCTAAGAATAGAAGTGGGCTCAGTGAGACAACCTGCCACCCTATTGTGCAGGCAATGGGGCTGGCCAATTATGTGTGGACATGCATACAACATAAGACATACCTAGAGCCAATCACCTCATGCAAAATGTATCATGGCACCTCCACAGCTATCTCCCTCATACCAGAACAAAGTTACTAAGAGCTAGGTTATGTGGCTAGAGTCAGAAGGGGGGAGGAGAATGTTAATGCAGAAAACACCGTTGAATGTTTTGAATTTTAATGCCATATTGCTAAAAAAGAGATTAAAAGGGCCTTTTGTATTTACCCGCACTACAAGATGAGTGGATGGGTTTAAAAGGGGGG
>JACEEZ010012747.1:0-27359 GCA_016584305.1 Chionoecetes opilio
TTTTTCCAGATGAAAAAATTCCTTTTTTATATTGGTGGGGGGATGTATTTTTAAATTGGATTTGGGTTTTATATGCTTTTAATTATTACAATGATAAAATAGATTATTGCTATTATGGATAATGGGTATTTTGTTGTTATAAGGCGTGCTGTTTAATCTTGTATAACTAGGGAATTATGGTGTGCTGTCAGCCACACCCACACTTGTGTTTATGTCGAGGTGTGTTTATCTAGCAACCATCAGTCACTCCCAGGCGGGGAACACGGCAACATGGAAACTTAGTGACTGAGGTTGTGCGCTGTTATTAGTGGGGCATTGATGTGAGTATTGATTTATATAGGCTACATTGTATTTTATGTATTGTAGTTTATGCATTGTATGTATTTAATTGAAATAGGTATTGTGAATGTATCTTGTTCAGTCTGTTGATCTGAGTGTTTTTCCAGGTCGAAACCTTTGTTCAATAAACTGTTGTGACATCATGCTGCGTCTTGCTTGACTGGTGAAACACAAAGTATACCTAACCTAACCTAACCTTAACCACAAAGTATACCTAACCTAACCTAACCTTAACCACAAAGTATTCCTAACCTAACCTAACCTAACTGGACTTAGAATTTTTTGAGGCACCTCATATTTCATAGCGGCCGTGTGGGTTAACCAAGGCTGAGCGCACGCTGGAACCTTTACAGATGTGAAGTACAATAAGCATACAATACAGTGCGGTAGTTCATTTCAGTCAAAGCCGGAAGGAGGAGCT
Source organism: Chionoecetes opilio (assembly GCA_016584305.1). NCBI lineage: Eukaryota > Metazoa > Arthropoda > Malacostraca > Decapoda > Majidae > Chionoecetes > Chionoecetes opilio. The sequence continues at coordinate 761 of JACEEZ010012747.1, forward strand.
CCAAAGTATTTCCCAAGCACCTATTGTAGGCCAAGAAAAAATAGTCGGTGTCTCTGAAAACGACCGCGAAACTCTCGTCCATTATAACCCTATCTCCATTAGAAAAAGCACCTATTGTAGGCCAGGAAAAAATAGTCGGTGTCTTTGAAAACGCCCGCGAAAATCCTCGTCCATTATAACGGCAGTCCTTGACGTATCTCTCGCTAAGGAAGGCGGCGCGGCGATCATGTGGTTGGCGATGGCCTGTCAGGCATCTGCCTTGCTCTTCGCCGATCATCTCGGCATGGAAAATTCCCATCGCAGGACATAGGACATTTTTCCTTGCTTGAAAGAGCTGGCCAAGGATGAAAGTCTTGTCCTGAAAAATATTATTTTTCTCGTCGATAGAGCGAAGACAATGTCAATGTTTGTGTCTTTTGAACGGAACGTTGCATATCTGGTACAATTATTCTTATAGATGAATTCATTCGTTGTTGTCTTCAGCAATTATCATAGAAATATTAATCTTGTGTTTTTCGATATTTTTATACCTTTCTGATGACTCTTAGTAGTGATATTTCATGAAATCCAAATTGGACTCTTGCTAAATGTAGCGCTCAGCGCTTCGTCCTAAGCCGCCGTCTTAGGACGCGTCTTAGACTTTCCTCGAACCTTAGGACGCAGGGTTAGGACGAATCCTAGGACGAATCCTAAATCTTTATAAGTATGGGCCCTGGAGGTTATTAATAAGAGGTGTGGGATGGAGGGGAAGAAATTTTCCCAGAATAATGACAGGGCGCTGACAGCTGGAAAGGCCAATTATGAAGGATTAGGAAGGCACCTGGAGGTAATTGGCGCGGTTAGATATGGTAGTGAGGTCGAGGCTGAGGAAGTAATTAGAGTGGTTAGACAGGGAAGTGAGGTCTGGGCTGAGGAGGTAATTAGAGAGGTTAGAAATGGAAGTGAGGTCGGGGCTGATGAGGATTACACCTCATTTGTAAGGAATATAATTGACGGACAGAAAAGAAATATTCCTTATAGGGAAATAAGGTCCAGAAAGAGTGATCCAAAATGGATGACCACCAATTTAAAACAACATTGAAGTAAAAAGAAACATTTATTTAAGGTTCAAGGCAGGATTGGTAAACAAAGAGTAGTATAACGTGATGGCGAGGACAGTGAAGAAATTAACTAGAATTGCTAAGAACAATTATGAGATTAAAGTAGCAGAACAGGCGAAAAGGGACCCAAAAGGGTTATATCAGGTATATAAAACAAAGACAAGGGAATTAGTTGGGCCGTTAAGGTCAGGACAAGGGGAGGTCTTAAATACAGATGAGGATATGTGTAAGAGTCTAAATGATTATTTCTTAAGTGTTTTTACGGAGGAGGATACACAGACGATACCTGATTGTGAACAGATGTTCAAAGGAAGTGATGAGGAGAAACTCAAAGATATTGTGATAACTAGGGAAATGGTGGAAGAGGGTATAGATAAAATGAAAATTTTTAAATTGCCAGGACCAGATGAAGTGTATCCCAGGGTATTAAAGGAATGCAAGGAGGTTGTTAGTGAGTCGTTAGTGCACATTTTTAGGAAATCGGTTGAGATAGGCGATGTGCCATTATTGTGGAGGAAAGGAAATGTTGTTCCATATTTAAGAAGGGAGACAGAGGACTAAAATCAAATCATCGACCCGTAAGTCTAACATCAATGGTGGGTAAATTATTGGAATCTATTATTGCAAAAAACATTAGAGAGCACTTAGATAAACATAGTTTGATCAATGATTCACAACATGGATTCACCAAGGGTAGGTCATGTCTCACCAATTTATTGAGTTTTTATAGGAAAGTTTACGAGACGGCAGATAATGATAAGGATTATGATATAATATATCTGGACTTTAGCAAGGCATTTGACAAAGTACCACACGAGCGACTCTTAAATAAGGTTAGGGCTCATGGTATAGATGGGAAGGTTCTTCATTGGATCAGAGCTTGGCTAAGTAATAGGCAACAAAGGGTTACAATTAATGGTTCTAAATCTGAATGGGGACTGGTGACAAGTGGAGTTCCACAAGGGTCTGTTTTGGGTCCATTACTATTTTTGATTTACATCAACGACTTGGATAGTGGGATTAGCAGTGATAGCAGCAAGTTTGCTGATGATACTAAGTTAGGTAGGATTATTGGATCACAGTCTGATGTAAACATATTGCAGCGAGACTTAGATAAGCTTAGCGAGTGGGCAGTCAGATGGCAGACGGAATTTAAAATTGATAAATGCAGCGTTATGAATGTTGGTAGAAAAAACCCTGGTAATAGATACACCATAAGCAATGTATCGCTGAAAAGATCAGAAGGTGAAAAAGATCTTGAGTGAGGGTGAGCCAGACCTCTGACCTAGGAAACAATGTATTGAGGCCGAAATAGTGCTAATAGAGTATTAGGATTCATCACCAGAAGTGTTAAAAGTAGAAGTGCGGAAAGTTATTCTAAAGCTTTATCTGGCTCTAGCAGGCCTCACCTAGACTATGCGGTTCAGTTTTGGTCTCCATATTACCGGATGGATATAGTGTTGTTAGAAACAGTGCAGAGAAGGATGTCCAAAATGATACAAGGGATGCGTAACTTTAGTTATGAGAGGAGTTTGAAGTTTTTAAAAATTTACACTCACTCGAGAGACGCAGAGTAAGGGCGATCTGATAGAAGTTTTTAAGTGGATAATGACGGCTTTGAAATATGAAAAGCCTATTTTTGGGTCCCTGACAGAGCTAGTGCACTAAGCTATAAGGATAGGAAAGATCGCACCCAGGGCAAACCCTGGGTATTACAGGCAACCCATACCCACATCTGGTTTGTAAAACCAGCCTACACTCAGATCTGGAAGAAAAAGAAACACACGTCTGGCAACGCCGTGCCAATCCTGCCGAGGCCGGTGGTCCCCAGCCGGCCCGGAGCTATAAAAAACCATCCCAATAAGCACCCCCGGGGGAGAGGGGCTGAAAACTTGAGGGGAAGGAAGGGTGGGAGGCCGAAGGCCGTGCACTAGCTCTGTCAGGGCCCCAAAAATAGGTTTTTCATACTTCAAAGCTGTCATTTTAGGTCCCTAGTGCTAGTCCACTAAAGCTACCTGCCACTTGGAGACGGGGCAAGAAGCCCCCGACCCCGCGGGGAGGCAAAAGAGCAACTGAAACAAGAACAAAACGATACTACTAGTATACTCACCCGAATAAAGCGGAGACGTCAAGGGAGTCCGGCGTCCACCACCCCAGCCCCTCCGGACGGAGGAGTCCCAGGACAACACAGGGGAAGTCCACGAGGGAGGGGGACAGGTAACGAGCCACGAAGCACGAGGCCGTACTCCACTGTCCCCTTTCCGTACCCTCTCCAAGGAATGGGCGCGGAGGAAGGCCAGAGACGCAGCAACACCCCCGGACGCCCATGGGCGCGAAGGGGCGTGACCCGGATCCGCCGACTCGATGACGCCCCGGAGCCGGCCGGCAATCCCTCTGGTGGTGAGGGGACGACCAGTGACAGGATCGCGCAACAGGAACTGCAGGTCACCCCGCCAGGGCTCAGAAGCATCCAGGTAACACCGGAGCGGCCGAAACCGGGCACAAGGGGTGTGCGGCGTCCCCAGCAGCCAACCCGGGAAACGACGACAGGTTGGAGACGGTGTTCCTGCCGCTCGTTCTTCCCCAGCACTTGGGGCGAGAGGGAGAGGGAGACAGCGGAGGCCGTCCCACGAGAAGGTCGTCCACTGGGGGAACGGGTCAGCGCCCTCAGCTGAGAAGCCCGAAACCCCGTAGCCCGGGCCACCAGGAGCAAGGGCCTTCTGGAGGAGGCGAGGTCCGGCAGCGTCGGACCAAAATGGTCGCCCTGCAGGAACCGGAGAAACCTTCTTCGGGGGACCAGAAGGGGCAGGACGACGGGGAGGGGGTTTTGGAACAAACCCTCTTCAACAGGGTCACAGAACGCCGGTCCAAAGGACCAAACCCCAACCGTATTTGAGGGGGTCAGCCAGGGCCACCAGGTGAGTGGAGAGAGTAGCGGAGGACCTCCCACGGTCGTGGGCCAGGAAGGAGAGGAAATCCAGGACAACCGGGTTTCAGAGACGTCGCGGGGGCCCCTTTGAGTTTGAGGAACGACTGAAAGGCCTTCCAGTGAGACTGATACTGTCTCGTAGAGAACGGCGAAGTGCCGCCAACATGTCCTCCGCTACCCTACCGCGTCCGAGACAGTCCGACGGAGAGAGGTACGGAGAAACCTCCAGGCGTGTAGCTTCAAGTGGAAAAAAAGCCTGGCCGGGAGCTCCTCCAACAAAGCGAGGGCCCCTAGAGGAACAGGGAGGGACCCAGGCCTGCAGTTCGGAAAAACCACGGTTGCGCCGGCCAGAGAGGAGCCACCATGGTCACCTTTGCCCCTGTAGGAACGCAGTTTTGCCATACCTTCAGGAGGACCTGGTGCAGGGAGGCGGAAACAGGTAAACATGGTGCCACCTGTTCCAGTCTTCCGTGAGGGCGCCCGGGGCCCTCCCGCAGCTGTCCGGTCCCCCCTAGTAAAAAAGGCCTGTAGTTGGGCAGAGCGGCGGGACGCGAAGAGGCCCACCCCCGGGAGTGCCCCACCCCCGACAGAGAGCCGCAAAGCGCTCCGGGCGAAGCTGGCACTCCACCGACGAGCCCCGGAAGCGAGACAGGGCGTCGGCCCACACATTTCTCCACTCCCGGCAGGAACCTGGCAGACAGATGAAGATGGAAACGGGGCCGCCAGGCGAAGATCTGCTCCGAAAGGACAACAGAAGGGCGGTTTTGGATGTCCCTTGGTGGGCGAGACAGTGGACCGCGACCATGTTGTCCATCTCGAAGCAGAGAGCCGTCCCTTCTGGGATCGGGTTCGATCGGAGGAAGGAAGTGGAACCAGCAGCTCCTTGACGTTGATGTGGAGTCTGCGCTCCACCTGCGACCAACCGCCGAAACCCTGCCGGCCGTCGGAGGATTGGTAGCCCCACCCGACGTCCGACGCATCCGACATCACGAAGACCGTAGGGGGCGGAGGCAGCCACCCGGTCCACGCGGAGAAACCGTCCTCCACCAACCACTTGTCCAGTAGTGTGAGGGCCAGGGAGGGACGGGCCGGAGCAAGTCGCGGGGTCGCACCGGAACGGCTGTGTTCACCACCCGGACAAGGCGACAGAGACGAAGGCGGCCTAGGGAGTGACCTCTGGGGCAAAGTTGAGGCGAGCCGAAAGGGACCCCCAAATGCCCCCTTGACAAAAAACGGGACACCGAGGCCCGGAAGAGGCGTTGATGAAGCTTGGCCGCATTTACCCCGAGATGCGAAACCGCACCCGAAGGGAGTCCATTGCATGCCCAGCCAAGAATGCGGGGGGGGGGTTTAAGGGGACTTTCCCTTGTTGACTAGGAACCCCATTCCCCCGCCCCCGCCAAAGCTCGGTCCAGCATGCGAACCGTTCTTCCTGAGACGGGGCGGACCCCAGCCAGTGGGTCCAAATACATGAGGCAATTTACCCCTGCAGACACCATCCGCTGAGCCACCACCTTGGTGAGCCGCGAAAAAAACCTGGGAGCGTTTGGAGAGGCCGAAGGGTAGTCTGGTGAACTGCCACGTGTCCGACCCCACCGGGAAGGCCAGGAAGCGCCGGAACCGAGGATCAAGGGACATGCCAGTAGGCGCCTTGAGATCGAGGACGCCATCCAGTCCATTGCCTCAGCCGAAGGCGGACCTGGGCCAAGGTCAGCATACGGAACGGTGGTTCCCCGCAAATCCGTTTAGGCGGCTGAGGTCCAAGATAAGCCGCCCCTTCAAAGGGAGTCCTTCGGGGTACGATGAAAATGCGGGAAAGAAAAGCCCTTTTCCCCGCGCCTTCTCCACTACCCCGGAGGAGTGCATGTCCGACACGTGGCGGCGAGCACTGTGGAGACCGGCGTCCAAGAAGGAGGTCACCGAAGGGGCGGTAGGGCAATCCAGGGCCAAGAAAGACCGTTTCGGACCACCCTGGCGGCCCAACCTCTCTGCGGCCAGGCTGCCCGAAACCCGGACAGGAGGCCTGGAAGGGAGGCTCAGAAGCGAGAGCGACCCTTGGAGGAAGGCTTGTGGACAGTAGCGGGCCCCGAGCGAAAGGCCCGAGACCCCGAGCCCTGAAACCCGGAAGGCCCACCCCGACTGGGACGACGAGGATCCTGGGGGGGCCCTCCACACGGGGGTGAGCACTCCTGGACTGCCCCTCCCGACGAAAAGAGCCCCGACGAACACTGCTGGACCCCCTCCCGGAGCCCCCGGCCCAGACGGTCTGGGGGCCCGGGGTAGACACCCGAGTGCGGTGGGGGGATTGGGCGAGACACTGCTGCAAGGAGGGCTCGGGGCAAGACCTCCGAATCGGGGGAAACTAATCCGGAGAATCTGCTGTCGAGTCAGCTCCGGCAGGCCCCGAAAGGCCTCGCGCCGAAGAGCCAAGCAGGCAGTGACGGCCCTGTCAATGGCAGGGCGGACCGTCGGGAGGAGGGAGGCGCCGAACGCATCACAGGGCGGTCGACAAAAACCGACAGACATCCGACCGGGAGGCCGGGGAGAGGGAAGTGTGATCCACGGCGAGGGAGGAGAGCCCCTCCGCCAGCTGATGAAGAAGGCAACAGAAGAGGTCAACAGGGAGGCGTGTTGCCGCTCCTGAAAGTCCCGGCGAAAAAAACTCCCCCTTACCGGTTGCGCCCGCCACGGGAGGTCCTTGCAGAAAGCCGGGACACCCGGAGGAAATCAGCAATCACACGTGGAAAGCCACCAGAGGCCGGGAGAACCGGGATCGGGGCCAGGACGGAGAAGGACCCCGGTTCACATGGTGGTACCCGCTCTCCACCACTTCGGCAGGGTCCAGGCGGCCTTCATCCAGGGGAACCGTTTCTTTGGCCCGAGAGAAAGCCACCTGGCATCCTGGCTTTCCCCCCACCACGAAAAAGCCATCCCTGACCAAACTAGGCTCAGCAGTAAGGAGGCCAGAGCATCCAAAGCGGCCGCCGAAGAAACCGCAGGCTGCTTCGAGGGGGCGTCCAGGCGAGAGAAAGGAATCCGGCGGTAGAGGTAGGACTCCTGTCCCCCTTCTCCCGGGAGCGACGACCTCCAAGTCCGGAACTGGGCCCCACGAGCCGTCCTCCAGACGACCGATGGCAAAAGCCGCCCGTCAACCGTCCACAAGCAAATCGACGGCAGCATCGGTGCCAGGTAAACCCGGACGGAGGAAGAAGGAGGGAGTCCCAAGGCAAACCCCGCAGCGGGACGAGGGAAGTGCACCTAGAAGGCAACTCAGAAGAAAAGGCGGAGGAAGGGCCCCGGGGGACAGGAAGCCAGGGGCGGAAGTCCCGAACCGTCGTCGCTTGGGCACGGGTAGGGCAGCATCCTCTTCCCCGTCGGAGCACCCAGGGAGTCATCCTCGACTACCACAGACTCAGAAAGAGGCACCGGTGAGAGGGAAGCAGGCGATGGGGACCTGCGACGCCTCGGCGTCGGAGAACGGGACCCAGAAGTTAAGTGGACCTCCATTTTTGCCATGAAGGAGTTCAAATGAAGTCATCCAAGCCGACAACCCCGGAGGTACAGGAGGTGAGGGTGGGGAAGGCCCCGGAGACGCCTGACCAGCCGTAGGAGCCACAGACCCAGCCGGCAAGTCCTCGACCTGGGAGTCGCGGTCATGGTGAGGGACTGAGGGGACCGCCCGATCTTGCTCCACCGTCAGCACGATCGACGCCGAGCTCTGGAAGCAGAGGCAGGGGGTCGGGAGGTGCGAGGGCGAGGAGGAGATCGACGACTTGCGAGGCCCAGCCGAGAACCCAGAGACCGGTCCGCCCAGGGCAGACGGAAGTGGCTGCGTTGGCGAGACTTCAAAGCCTTCGACCACCACTCCTTTAGGTCAGCATAGGCCTCGCGGTAAAGCAGGGCACACCCCCATCCGGGAGGGTGAGCCGCAGCCATCCACAGCATACCGGGGAAACGGGGGGGACGAAAGAGGTCCGACAGAAGGCACGGGGCGTGCGAGGAGCAGAGCTTGTGGCCTCGGGACCTAAAAGGACACCGAGCAAACCCTGGGGCTCACAATGATCCGCTGGAAAAGAGGGTAAAACAGTGAAATGGAAGGACTAGCCCCAACACGAAAACGCCCCCAAACCCCCACCTGCATCGCCAAAAACGCACTGCCGGACCCCCAGGAAAGTGGATGGGAGGGGGAGGGGGGGGGGTCGACATGGCAGCCAGGGACCGCCCCAACTCCCCTACCCGGCCCATGGAGGGTCCCGGGGTGGGTTGGGCACCAGCAAGAGCGACGTAACCATCCGCCCATCTCAGCGCACAGTGGCAGGCCAGGGGGAAAAAACCAACACACCGTACCGGCCCCTGGGAGGGTCCGGGCGGGGGTGGGGGCGTGGCTGGGTGAAACGACGTAACCATCCGCCGATCTCAGTCACATGTGGCAGACCAGGAACCACCAAACCCCGCACCAGCCCTTGGGAGGGTCCGGCGGGGGTGGGGCGTGGCTGGGTGAACGACGAAACCGTACAGGTGTCAAGGCCCGGGACGCCCTGGCGGGAAATAAGGCCAGGGGGGGAAAGGGTGAAAGCCGCGCCCCTGGGGGGTAGCGTAACACCACAGACACAGACACCAGCCGAATAAAATATTTTGAAGACCCCAGCTGGCCCAAACCAGGGATGAAGAATAATCTACACTCATGCCCGTGAACCCTACAGAAGGATACGAAGCATGAGTGGGTAAAAACTTCACACCCCACCCACGTAAACACGAAAAAACAGCAGGTGCTCACCCTATGGCCTGAAGAGAGACAACACGTGTTACAGGAGACTTTAGCAGGTGTTGACTCGATGAAGGCAAAAAGATTAATGATAGCTCCGGGCCGGGTGGCGGGGCCACCCGGGCCCCGGCAGGATTGGCACGGCGTTGCCAGACGTGTGTTTCTTTTTTTTTCAGATCTGAGTGTAGCCCGGTTTTACAAACCAGATGTGGCTATGGGTTTTCCTGCATACCCAGGGTTTGCCCGGGTGGCGATCTTTCCTATCCTTATAGCTTAGTGCACTAGCTCTAAGGGGACCTAAAAAGAGATTTAATAAAGGAGAGGTAGGAACAGTTCTTTCGGCTTTTAACCAGGGTAGAACAAAAGTAACGGATTCAAGTGGAAAAACGTAGATTTTGAAAGGAAATAGGGAAAAACTGGTTCAAAATAGGGTGGTGAATGAATGGAATGGTCTCAGTAGACAGGTAGTTAGTGCGGAGTCAATTAGGGAGCTTTAAAGAGCTGGATAGGTTCATGGATGTGGATGAAAGGTGGATGGTGGTAGTGTTAGGTGACAGGAACTACCACGTGTAGGCTTCGCTGCCTCTTGTAGTTTCCTTATTTTCTTATGTTCTTATATATCAAGTGGGTATTTTTTCGGTTGCGAGCTTAGGGGTAATCACCCCCGCTCATTCACTAACCTAACCTAGACATATAGTAAAACGGGCTAACCTAACCTAACCTAATGTTCAGGCTATTGCTGATATTTAATCCCTGAATTCAGAAAACAACTAAAATACGAACACTCCCGACGAAAAAAATAGGAACGTCGCGAGAATTCTTTTTCCCCCCCCTATCGGCGACAGTTCCAGGTATTGTCTAGTTACTTGGTTTAATGTATCCCTTTAAATTTATACCCCCCATAAAATGGGTGGGTATTAGTTTGGTAGTGGGCTTTCAAAAGTCCAAGGATTCTTACTTCCCATCATCGTGTAGATTTCTTCATTTGAGTATTTTAAACCCCATTTCCATGGTACTATTGAATAATAATGGCGTTACTGTACGTACTACCGAAAATCTACCGTTATTTCAGCCATAAACGGTTAAGTTAGGTTAAATCAGATTAGGTTAGTTGGGTTTTAAGAGGTGGGGTTTGGTTTAGTCGTCTAAGTTAGGTTAAATCAGATAGTTTAGGCTAGGTTAGAGGTGGGGTTTGGTTAGTAACATTTTGTTACGCTATTCCTCTTCTTCGACCTCACCACACACTGCATGTGTGTCTCAGGTGGGCCTGTGCAAGGAACGTTGTTACAATACCCACTGCTGCTAGACTTACTTACACCGACAGTTCGGTTTATCAGGGCGAGGCGAGCTGGTAATCACGATATCAATCAACACAACACACAGGCGAAGGAAACACTGAGGAAGTTTTTTGGTTTACTGATAAAGCCACAAGCACAAGCACAAAGAGTACAATGAACAGAGTACATGTGTGTACGTTTATCTTCCAATCGTTCTAGACTGTCCCTAAAGAAACGTTACAACACACAGTCAAAGTTCCCTCCCCACGCCACCACAACCACCCCACTACAACCACACATACCACGCCACCACAACACCACCACGCGACTCCCCCCAGGAGCGCGAGCGTCTGTCCGTCCGACGCCTGAAACCTCTCTGTCCTTTATGTGCCAGCAGGCACCCACCCTGGGGACTCACGTCTCCCCGGGGCCCCCTCCCCGCCCCACACCCCACCCGCGCGCACCACCTCACTGCCTCGTCTACAAGGTCGTACCTACCCCTTCAAGGCCCCTCACCACCGCCACGGGGCCACCGCCCTCATACACACACACAGACACGCCTCCAGCTCTCACACAACCCCCCTACATGCCCCCACCACCCACTACCTCCCCCATTACCACTACTACATAACGTCATGCGTAACAATATGATATCAAGAAAACAATAAAATTTCAATAATATGGCAGTGCGAATTAAGCGGTTGCAAGGTTTGCGGGGGATAGCTACATCCCACCCATACCCCGTACAAAAAAAATATTTCCGACAAAAACGAGTGCCATATTCATTCCAATACACATTAAAACGATTTTGGGAAAACTAAGTTTCGGCCTCGAAATCGTTGAAAGCCACTACCGAAATTTTACTAAGTAATTGTTGTAAGTAGCAGCTATAATCATTCAATTCATATATAAATAATTATTCGCGCTTGCTAAACGGTAAAATATAATCCTTTCCCGCCCTTATTAGTGTTTTTTTTCTCTCCAGACCTTCACAAACCCCTTCAGATACCTCTAAAACGTAATTATAAAGTAGGAGAGTTACCCCCTTAACACCCCCTTAAACCCCACCTAAAGTTCTAAATGATCCCCCAAAAAAAATACTATCCTAACCTCATTATAACCTTATCTAACCTTCCCAATAACCTCCTAGCGGACCTATAGGGGCAGGAAAAAAATATAATTTACCAGTTCAGGTTATATTGAGGTTATAAGTTTTGTAATTTGTTGTTTTGGGGACGCGCCAGGAGGTTATTAGTGAGCATACATACGTCTTCAGATCTTCAGTTTTTTCCCCTTTGGGGGAGGCATAAATATTTGTTTAGATTCTCAGGCCCGGTTCACACTTCACGTTTTTGCTGGACGTAGTCTACGTGCATTTGTCATCAGGCTCACAGTACGTCACAGTGACGACTTCCTGCCGGTGTAATGTGAACACAGGCTCCCTGCGACCACCACATTGCTGGACAGTGATGACGTCACTGACCTTTAAAGACGCGCGTCTCAGCTCACATTATTCGGAGCTCCCAATTCTTTCTACGTATGGCGCGGGAGTGGCGGGGCGACGTCACTGTGACGTCACTGATCCCCACGCCCACGTAGACACGGAATAAAAAAAGTGGGAGTGTGAACCCCGCCTAACTGCTTATGATTGGCTAACAATCTCAAAGGTTGATGAAATTTTTACCTCTGACTGGCCAAGCGACAGTCAGCTGAGTTCCATTCCTTTGGCCGGAACGGAAAGGAACGAGCTGTGAAGATCGCATCATCGTGAGCTAAGAACATTCGGACGGATCCTTTGAAAATACATTTTTGTGGTTGTTCGTAGCCCAAGATTTAAGATGGCCGCTATGAACACTCTAAGATGATCTTAGAGGCGGAAATTTACGAACGTTCGAACACCCACCCCCAGAGCACCATTTGAGGCTGCGAGTAGTATCATGGATTTGATGGGGGCCCAAGCCACTTTCCTGGTTGTTTAGCGATACCCCTCCATGCGAGCTCTGTGTATAGCTTTTTTTTCTGTGGTTGCACAAAAGGCCCTGCTGCCCCTGCAGACAGTCCGCCGACCAAATCACCCACTTTCTGTTTGATTGTCCGCAGCGGCGTTTTTGAAAAACAGTGCATTTTTTCCCCTCTTCTTAATTTTTTATCTCTCTAAAATAAAAAAATGACTTTGTCGCTTACACAGTCCAAAATGGCTTTAACTTTCGTAGAAACCAAATGACATTTTTTGCTTGATCTTGATCTTGTCTTGATTTTTGATTGGGGTTTCCAGCAGATGTGTCAGTAACCTTTGGGGCCGGCGTTCTCCCCCACACGAATCTGTTGGGGAGAAAAGCAAAAGGGGGAAAGAAAAAAACTAGGGTTTTTTTTTCCCCCCCTTTCCTCTCTCTGCACACATTCATACGGGGTCCCCCATCATAGGGGCCCCCTGCCTTCAGCTCTCTCCTACGTGCTCTCCAGATTCTCCAAGAATTTTTTTACCCCTCAATCACACGACTGCACTCCTCCACTCGCACAAACCCAGGGGTACTCCTCCCCACTCTCCGTCTCTCATCTTCGCCATCTTCACTCCGACCTCCCCACCATACCTCCAACATCTTTGTTTAGCATACTCATCCCTTTTCACTTTCCAGCTAAAGTGCTCCCGGTTTCATCCTCCTTCACAACATCCCACCCCTTGCTGCCATCATTCTTCCATCTGTCATACGACTATTTCCCTCCACGATTTTGTCCGGCTCTGAAGAGTAGGTCCCCCCATACCCACCATCATAGAACCTTTCATACCGTGCTGGCCTTTCTCTGTAGGGTGGTGTGGGGGACCCGTACTATTAGGGGAAAAAAATTTTTCATAAAAAATCCTTTTTTTTACCGAGAGAGTGCACACTGTCCCAAAAAAACTTCACAAATAGGGCCCACCTAGGGTCCCTCATGAAATTTAAAACTCAAAATAAGGGTCATTTGGTTTTTAAAAAAATTTTTTGGGCACCTCGTCCGGGCCCCCCCCACGGGGGGGGACAGGATCAGAAGGGGGGGGGCACCTTTGATTTTTTTAAACTCATATTACATCAAACTTTATTGTTTTTTTTTTTGCCTGAAATCACATATATGCTAAGCTAGACCCCCACCATTATATTAGGTGAGAAATGAAAGATGCTATAAAAAATAGCATTTTTTAAAAAGATAGGTCTAGGTATTTTTATGCTCACTATTCAAAAGTGCTCTAAAGGGGCATGAGGGGGGGAAACACTTCACCAGGTCAGCCTCCCTCTTGGTGATCCCCTTGGGGTCACCAGGACACCCTTGCACTTTTCGGATAACAAAGTTTCACTGGATGGGGGGAAAGGGTGAACGTGTCTCGGGTGTTAGCGGACTTACCGGGGGAAAGAAAGGTTTAATTTTCCATCCTCCTGATGGCCAACCCCTGACAACATAGCACAAATTCCCCACACCCCCTTCCCCCTCCTCCAGCTTCAGCTAAAACCAGAAAAGGCCCCCCACCGTGAGTTTTCGCAGCAAAAGGGGAGATGCTCAGCCAGGTGCCCCTCGTCCCCCTCATCCGAGTACTGGGAGGGGGTGCCCCAGTGAAGTGGGCTCATCAACCTCCTCCTGTCAGTGGTGTCTTCCCCCGGGACGGCACGACTTTTTCCCGCTGGGGGACCTTTTTCTTTTCCCAAGTTTTTTTCAGCCCTGCCTTCTTTTTTTTTCCACTTCTCCCTTTTCTCTGCCTTCACCTCAGGTCAGAATTGCCTCCTCATTCTCGGTTAAAATGCAGGCCCGCCCCCTTTTCCCGTCCCTTTTCCCCAAAAGGCGAGGATTAGCCTTAGGGAAGGGCCCTGACACATGGGGTTAAGTCGTTGTTAGAAGGGTTCCGGGGTGGCAGGGTGCTGTGCTCGGGCCCGGGTGGCGGGGTGCATCGTGCTGGGGCCCGGGGTGAGGCTCGTCGGCGGGGCTCGGGGTGGCAGGTTTTGTCGGCTGGGGCCCGGGGGGCAGGGGGCGTCGTGGGGCCCCCGGGGGGGAGGCTCTGTGTGCTGGGGCCCCGGGGGGGTGGCGGCTCTGTCGTGCTGGTGCTCGGGGGGGCGGGGTCTGTCGTGTGGGGCCCGGGGGTGGCAGGCACTCATCACCGGGGAAACACAGGGGGAAGGGGTTAGCTTCTGAGGTAGGGCCCTTCAGCCAGTCGCTCCTCCCATCTAAAATTCCTCCATCAGAAGAAGTTGGAGTAACTTCCACTAAAATTCGGGGTGGTCCCGGGTCGCTGGGTTACATGGCCTACAAACCATCTCGGGGAAGATGTTGCGTTTGAGGGGCCATATACCTCCCCCAAAAAACACTGGAATGTTGGGGGGGGGTAGTGGCTTTGGTCCATCCCTAGAAGCAAATCGGGGAAACTTGTGGACTGTTTGTCTGTTAGGTGCATGAGCGCGTGGTCTTTCAGTGGGGCCGCGGGAAATTCTTAAAGGGCCCAAAGACACTCACACCCAAAGGGGCTGGATTTTGGTCTTTTGTATGCGGGGGCCCCAAGGAAACAATACGATACCAGCATTATCGAAAAACTAACAGGCTGAATTTTCATGTGACTTCCCGCTTGTCATGATCGAAAAATTTGTTCTCTACAGAAGAACAAGATTTCTCATGGAGATGCAAAGTGCTGCACAAGATTCCCCCTTCACCCACCACTAGGATGAAATACCCTTTGGGAAACCAAAGATCGTTTCCTCATGAAAGCGGATTCCTGGGCATCGGGAATTTAAACACTGGGGGGAGGGACGCCCCACAGTTTTATAACCCCACAAAGTCATGCTGTCCCCGTTCACGAGTTCCCTGCGTGGCTACTGGCGGCCCTCGCACACACAACCTTGACTGGTTCAAACAGTCGACAAGAACTTCCCAAATTGTAATCCGGCCCGGCGTGAAGGGGTTATTTCTCCAAAGTAATGGAAAGCCTTAAAAAGGGTTTTTCCTTTGACTTTTTTGAAGGCAAAAATCCGGCAATGGACATGTTTCCGGAGCCTTCAATACAAGGTTTGGATGCGGTTCTGAAGGCATAGTACCAGTCCCTTGTCCCCATTTTCTCTTTCTCCCAGGCAGCAGGGTGCTTTGCTCCCACAACTATGCATACTGGACACCTCCTACGCACACGTTCAGGGCGGGCCGTAGAACATTTGGCTGCGTGGTGGATAATCACAATGTTATTTCTTGTTGAGGGCTGAAAACCTTTTGCTAGGGAAGAACAGCCATATAGGTAACCCCACCGACAGCTTCTTGATAGATAGAAGGCGTCCTGAAAACAAAAAAAATAATTAGGATTTAAAAAGGGCCCTTGCGGGCAACAAAAGTGACAAAAAAATAAAAAAGAGCGCTTAAAGGGCACCTTTAAAAAAAAAATTTAAATTAGGATTAGAAGGCCCTTTCTGGCAAAAAAGCTAACAAAAAAAGAATAAATTTTAAAAACTAAAATCTAGAGACCCTTAAGCATCCCCGGGTCTTTTTTCATGACCCCATCCCAGGAGAACAAAGAAGACGTGGGTGAGGTATACAAAAAAAACCTTTGGGGGGATATGGAAAATAAATGGCAACTTTAAACAAGAGTTGTTTTTTTGATGTTGAATCTGTCGCGGCTTTTTTCGGCTGCAGCTAGTGGCACGGGTGCTTAAAGGAGCCTCCAGGGCGTGGGCATCTGTTGTCGCTTTCCTGACATATTGCGAGGGATGAGACGGTGATGGCGGAGGTTAGGTTAGTTGAAAGAGTTAATGACATTGACATCAGCATGTTAGGTTAGGTTTGTTTTGTTAGCTTAGCTTAGTATTTTTTACGTTTTAGAGGGGTTTTTTGCATGGCCACCATATTATTTGGGACTATGAGTCTGGAATAATGGGGGATCACCGAACGTCATGCCCCCCAAAAAATGCAGTGTTTAAAGTTTTTTTTAACCCTAAAAAATTAAATTTTTAAACTTCTAATAACAAAAACCTTTTATAATAGTTTTTTCAGTGCTTTTAGCATAAAAACATGATATAGCTCATAATTTAATACAAACACCTTCAACTTTACACCAACAAAAAAAAAACTGTTCCATTTATTTAAATGCACTATTCACCACCACCATTTAATATCATGCTATATGATAGTCAGTCACTTTTCTTATGTTTTTTTTAAGTATTTAAAAATATATAGTTTTCCAAAATGTAGTGTGGGGGGGTACCCAAAGTCATGCCCGAAAATAGCAGTGTTTAAAAGTTTTTTTTAAAACCCTAAAAATTAATTTTAGAATCATTCTAATAACAAAATCATTAATAATAGTTTGTTATGTGCTTATAGCTAATAACATGATATAGCATCATAATTTAATACCAATCACCTTCACTTTTGCCACAAAAAAAAATGTTTTCCCTTTTAAATTTAAAAGCACTAGTTCACCACACCATTTAAAATCATGCGAATATACATAGTCAATCCTGTTTTTTTATGTTGTGTAGGTATTTCAAAAAATATAGCTTTTTTTAAAATTTTTACTGTACGTTGATCCCCCGACTTCACCATACGTTGCCCCCCGCCACCAATTTTTGTAAATAAAGCCACCGCGGCCTGTTCAAAGCATGCACATTTTTTACCCAAAAAATGTCAATACGGTTATACTCGATTGCAAATTACCCAAAAAAATCACGCCCCTCACACCGAATGAGACCTATATAAGAACGGCGAAAAAATAAAAGGAACATACGAAAAATAAAATTCTTCCTGAAACCGGAGGTGACGCTGACGCTACCTGTTGCTGCATGTAGTTCACTGAGGGGGGCGCGGCCCTGGTGGCATGTGGCGCGAAATTTTAATTAATTTTTGCGTTGTAGCCTTCGTCGGTGATCCCCCCGTTCGGGGACCCCACCCCACCCCCACCCTTCCAGTGTTTTTTATTTCTCACTCATTCCCCTACATTTTCTTTCCCTTTTCTTCCACTCTCCTATTTTTTCCTTTTTTCTACAGCCATACCCAGTTCATCACTCCTTCACAAACTTTCCCGTTCACGTCCACTTTTCCCCTTTTACGAGTCCTTTTATCCACTTCCCATAAAATATTCCAGTCCCCCAAAACCTTTCTTGCCCCTTTGCGTCATCCATTCTTCAGTCTAGCTCTGTACCCAGTCCTGCCTTGCTACCTCTCCTGAACGTGCTCCATCCCATGTCCCTCTAATGTTCCCCCTGCCCCTACTATTGGCTCCTAAGTATTTTGCTGCTTTGTTTGGTTACTTCCAAACTGTCCAACTCCTTCCTAACCAACATTTTTTCCAGGCATACATAATGCTAGGGCGCCACACCTTCCAAGTCCCTCTCACCACTTCATACTTGTTGGCCCGACATCTGGCCACACTGCCTAGCCTTCCAACCCACTGGTTGCTCTAGCTATCCTCTCATGTTTAGTTTTTCTCACAGCCGTTTATCATCCAACCAAATACCAGATACTTGTTACTCTCTCGTTCTCTTTATTTCCTTCCCACCCACCATACCAAATCCTGTCATCATCAGAGTCATCCCCATTCACCACAACACTGGGACTCTTCTCCTTACTGAGGCCTAAAACGTTTTTTGAAGTCCCTCCATACTCAGTCACACAGCATTCACATCTCTGTAAGCTCATTGTGGTTTTTCACTAAGGATCACCACATCATCTGCATACATCAATACACTCACACTTCATCTCCAATTTTCACAACCCAGACTGTGACGCTTCACTCTCACTGCCATTTCCTCAACATATAATCCAGAACGTTAGAGGAGAAAGGACACGCCCTGTCTTACTCTCGCTTATATTCACAACCATCCAGTCTCGAGTCACCCATACTGAACTTGGCCTGTGTGTTCTCATACTACTGCTTATTATTTTAACAACCTTCTCACTCTAGCCAATCTCTCCAATACCTTACATAGCATTCCTCCTATCCACTCTGTATACGCTTTCCTCAATATCTAGAAAGGCTAGATATTTCTTTCTTCCCTCCTTCCTTGTTTCTCACTCCTTCATTCATTACAAACTATTGGTCACTCACCTCTTCTGTCTTTTCTGAATCCATTTCTGCTCTTCACCCATCACTTATTTCTTTCACCCAACCTTTCACCTAGTCTGTTCATGTCCGTACACCACAGAAAATCTTACATACCGTGTCACACCCCGCTATTGGCCTGTAATTTTTAATCTCCTTCCTACTCCGTGTTCCCTCCCTATGTATGAAGGGTCACTCTACTGTCATTCCAGGCACCAGGCACCTTTCCTCTCTCCATATATGTCCAAACAAGCTCATGCATTCCTCAAATTACTCCCTCAACCTCCCTCTCTATATACTTCATTCGGGTCTAGCCGTCCATTCCAGGGGCCTTATCCATTTTTCAGTTTTCTTACATACCCTTTCATCTCATCCATTCTAATTTCTTCATCCATCCTTTCCTCTATTTTCCCTCCCTAAGGTGACGTCCCTAAGTCACTATCAGACTCATTCCACCTCCATAATCTTTCCATAAGTCTTCTACAAGCTCTGACCATTTCCTTTTCTCCCTTAGTACCTGCCATTCACCACTGTTCTTCTACATTTCCTGTATGCTTCTCTATTCTCCTCTCAAGAACTTATACCATCCCTACCTACTTCCTCACCTTTTTTGAAAAAAAAAAAAACTAAGTTCTCTGATCACTTTTCTCTCTTCATTGACTCTTGCCTTCCTCACCAGGCTTTCACCTCCTTTTGCTTACTCTTATACTCTATCATGCCCTTTCATACTCTATTCTTTCAGCCTTCACTGTTTTGCCCTATTCTTTCTCAGACTCCTACAACATTTCTATTTGACTGTTTCCCTTTCTTCCTGGCCTTGTCGATCTCTTGTTCCAAACCAAACTCTTTCCTTGTCCTGCTATTTGCTCTCTTTCTTGTTCTGCCTATGCTCTCTTCTGCCACTTTGTTAAGCTTCCTTAACATCTCTCATTCATCTCATCCACACCTCTCTCAGCCCTCAAGCCATTCTCTTCCAGCTTCCAGTCCTCATTACTCACCAACTTCTCTGAAAATAATCCATTCTGCATCTCTAAGTTTCCAACGTCCATTCCTCTCTTGCTTTCACGTTCACTCATTTTTTCCTTCAAACACTCATACTCCAACTTACCATGACGTTATGGTCACTCGCTACGTCGATTTCCTCATCCACCCACATACTTCTCACCCGTTTCTAGCCTTCCGGTCACTAACATAAATCCAATGGGCCAGATTCATTCTCCCTTCCACTCCGTCACTCTTCTCAGCCAGGTCCATTCAACATTTCTATTCATTCTCCTCTGCAAAGTCAAACAGCAATTGGCCCATTTCCATTTACTTCCTCTCCTAACATACAACAACTCAATGTGCCTATTCTATGTCTCCCATCAACATCACATTTTCACTTCTATTCTGTTCTACAACCCTTTGCACAATTCTAGACTTTTCCCCTTTTTTTTTCCACCCCCCCATTCTCGGCTCCCGCTCCTGTTCCTTCCCTGTCATGTAACACACTATCACCAAGATACTTTCTCTTCCCCTTAACGCACCTTGATAATTCCAGACGTCTGCCATATATCCTCACCCATTTCACACCCTCCTACATCTACTCCTCTACATCTATACCTGCTTCCTGCCTCACAAGTACTCCCACTTCCGCCACCCTTTGTTCTGCTTGCTTAACTTCTGCCCTTTGCCGATCATATGTAAGTCTCAGATCTAAGTTCAATTCTCTCTCTCATTTGTGTTTCTGTCACTCCAACTACCCGGTTTTTTTTTTTCAATGTTGCCATTCCTTCATTTCCCTGCTGAGGTCTTCCATTTTTTTTTCCAACATTCCATCCTATAACATTCACACAGCCCAACCTCAACATTCCCTTTTGTTGTCAACAGTCACTCATTCGCATTGTCACCTCTTTTACCCTCAACTTGCAGTCTCTCAGTCGCGCGTATCCACTCAGCATTCTCCCCACATCCGCTCTCCTCCCACCCCTCCTTCCCAGTTTAGGTGCACTTTGTCTCCCTCAAAGACCTCCTGTGGGAGTGCACCGAATCCAGGTCTATGAAGCTTACTCCATAGTCCCCTGATCCTTACTGGCACTCCCGCTTTCATTCTTACACCTTCCTCTTGGAGTCCGCTTGTTTTTTGGTCGCGTCTTATTTCCTCATACCCTGCATTTTCCCGAGTCGCCTCATGATTCCCACCGACAGCCACTCGTACTTTCTTCCTGTCCTTCTTTAATATCCTTATCAGGCACTCCATCACCTGCCCACCGTCTGCTCGGGCCTAATCTCCTAAGGCTGTTCCCCCCTCCCTGCATTATCCCATTCCTCTGTACACCATTCACCTGCTTCCCTCACCTCCTTCAGGCAACATCCTCATACCCTTGCCAACTCAGGCTAACCAGCACACTCTTCGTAGTCTCTCATCGCCACGTGTCTCCTAACATTCTTCACCATACTACTCCTATAACAGTATGGGCCACTTCTTTGCCCTGCGGTTGGGCCCCCGCTGCCTATCTTCCTGAACCCTCCCTGGTTGGGTAAGCTCCACTACTCTCATCTCCTCCCCACTCGGGCCCTGTAGCGGCCACAGCCCCACCGGGAGCCGGGGCATCAGGTCCCCTAGGCCTCTCCACGCCCTCAGCAGCCTTAGCTGCCACTACAGGCAAAGGCGATGGGGGGGGCGGATCGACCAGCCTCACCCACGGCCCTTCAGGTGTCTCCACTGCCTCTACTGGCCGTGATGAGGAGGGTAGGTCCCATCTCAACCACACCCTCAAACGCCCCCCTAGGCCGCCCTACTTTCGACATCTTCCAACCGCTGCAGCTCCCCTAGCCTCACCCACACCCTCAACATCCCTAAACCACCACTGCACAACATCTTCCACCGCTGCAGCTCCCCCCCCACTCTCCTCTCCTTCGGGCATGCCTGCTTTGGTGACGTCTAACGTCAATCGCCTCATTCCCAGGGCCCGTGGTGGTCTGGCCCCAAGGCCCTGCTCATTACCCTTACCTGCCCTTTTCTGCCTCCATGTTTTCTTACTTTACTTGCAAGGCTTTTATATCCCTCCTCCAGGGCCTTGTATCCACTCCTTTGCCTCCTTCGTTTCACCCTTGCACTGTTTCTAGTTCCCTAGTCCTCGCCCCATTCTCCACCTTTAGCTTATCGGATCTCTTTCATATCCTTAATTACCTGCTTTCTACACTTCCCAACAGAACCACATCCTTATTGGCCCTGTACCTCTTTATAAAGCTCTGGCCGCTCCCCTCACATGTACTGTGCGACCACCTTTGCAGCTATCGCACTGCAAGCCACTGTCCTTGTCCGTGACTTTTTTCACAACATAGCGGGCACTATGCCTGCTTTTTTCCTCACGGCACCTCATCACTACCGATCCCGCCTCTCCCTGTCCCTCGCCTACTTTCCCTTCCATTTGCAGTCAATGCATTTTTCCCAACTTCTGCCCCTTTTGAACCTAAGTGCCATGCCCGCCTCTGCCTGGTCCACTGAACGGAATCTCACAATGGCTCACCATCTTAACACCTCTCACGACACACTTATATCCTCTCTAACTACTTCAAGCTATTCGCCTGTGCACCTGTCTGCTCCTACCCGCAATGCTGTTAGCTACGATACCCTTATCCCCTCATAACTTCTGAAACTAACTCAAACTACCGCACTTTGCACGTTGATGTTGACGTGACGAGACCTGACTGACTATGCTTGATCTTGATCTTGACTTTATTGTGGGAGTTTTCCCAGCAGCTGCTGTCAGTGAAGCCTTGGTCCGGACGTTCCCTCCCAACCACGTAATCTGTTGGGAGAGGAAGCAAAAGGGGGAACAAAACTAGGGATTTCTTTTTCCCCCTCCTCCTCTCTCTGCATCACATTCATAGGGGGCCCCATCCTGGGGGGCCCCCCTCCTCCATGCTCTCCCTACTCTCTCCAAGTTTCCAAAAATTCTTTTACACTCTAAATCACACGACTGCACCCTTTTCACTCAGCACACAACCCCGGTACTCCATTCCACTCTCCTGTCTCTCATCTCTCCCATTCTTCCACTCCGCCTCCCCTACCACTCCCTCCAACATTTTGTTTCTAGCATTTTCATACGTTCCATTCCAGATAAAGTGCTCCACGGTTTTATCCACTCCTGTAAAACCACATCTCCACACCTTGCTCCCACCTTCTTCCATCTGTCTACGATTTTTACCCCAGGACTTGTCCTGGCTTGAAGGTGGGTCCCCCCATAGCCACCATCATAGAACCTTTCATACCGTGGTGGCCCTTTCTCCGTACCATTCCATGTTTGATTTCTCACTCATTTCCCTCACCCTTCTTCTTTCCCTTTCTTTCCACTCTCCATTTTTTTCCTTTTTGCATACACCAACTCCCATTTCACACTCCTGTACAAACATTCCCAGTTCACCGCCATCTTTCCACTTTTACTATTTTCACCCATTCCCATACATTTTCCCAGTCCCAAACTTGCTTCCCTTTTGTTGTCATCCATTCGTTCGTCTAGCTCTGTACCTCATCCTCCCTTTTTGCTATCCTCTCTCTGAACGTGTTTCCTCCCACGTCTCCCTAATCGTTCCCACTCCCACTATCTTTTGGCCCTAAGCTATTTGCCTGTTTTTGTTCTGTGTTATTCCAATCTGTCCAACCCTTCCTAACCCCCCCTTTTTTCCGGGCCCCGTACATAATGCTGGGGACTGCCACACCCTTCATGTCCTCTCACCATTTATACTTGTTGGCCCGCATTTTCCCACACGCCTGGCCTTCCAACCCAAAGGGTTTGGCTCTAGCTATCCTCTTGTTTATTTTTCTCACACCCTTTTATCATCCCCCCAAAACCCCAGATACTTGTACTGTTTCGTTCTCTTTATTTCATTCCCCCCCACCACCCAAATCCGTCATATAGAGTCCCCCCTTCACCACCAACACTTGACTCTTCTCCTTACTGAGCCTAACGTTTTAATCCCTTCCATACTCAGTCCAGCATTCAGCATTCTTGTAATCATTGTGGTTTTCACTAAGGGTCACCCCCATCACTGATACACATACACTCACATTCATCCCAATTTTCACCCCAGACCTGTAAGCTTTATCTCACTGCCATTTCCTCAACATATAATCCCAAAAAATAGAGGAGAAAGGGCACAGCCCTGTCTTAATCCTTCCCTTACTATTCACCCCTCCACTCGAGGTCACCCATAAATGAAATGGCCCTTTTGGTTTTTCATACATACTGCTTTTTTTTAACAACCTTCCACTCACCAAACGTCTCCAAAACCCTTACATAGCATTCTCCTTCCACTCGTCTACGCTTTTCAAAATTTTAGAAAGGCGATATTTCTTTTTTCCCTCCTTTCCCTTTTCTTCAATATTTTATTCACTCAAACATCCCAGTAACCACCACCGGCGGCCTACGTGGGCATTAGAGCGGCGAAGGGGGGCCCCCACGGCAAACTTGCCCCCGAAGCCCCCCCGTATGCCGCTGGGGTATTTTTTAGAGAGGAAAATTTATTTCTGTAAATCAAAGTACAGAATTTTAAAAATTTTTTGCTTTTAGTGTAAACTTCTAAAAAACAGTTTTGGATGAATTTATGTTAATCATCAGTGGGGATAACCAGCGGCTACTTGACTTAGACTCCGCCCGCCCGCTGGTTATTTTGAAGGCCAAAAAAAATTTTAAATGCGGCTACCTCGGGGGCAAAATGTTTGGCCCATTTAGATAGTGATTTTCCCTCGTGCATGCCTTGGTCATGTTTTCTGTGTTGCTGTGGTACAGATTAAAATTGCTCCAGGGGGAGCTAATCTTGAAAAAAATAAAAATTTGAAAACCCAAAAATGGTTTTCCTTCGCTTCGTACACGCTCTCTCCCTTTCCGACATTCATCCATCGAAATGAAGTACCGGTAAGATTAGGACATAAAACACTAGAAGGGGTTGTTAGGTTTAGGCAGCAGCACATCATGTTTTTACGGGTTTTTACCCGGGGAACTTATTGGAAATCAGATATATGATTTTCGTTATTAATTGGTTGGGAACCCCTCCTTTTTTTTTTTTTTCCTTTATGTGACTTTTCAAAAGATGAAGGCTAAATGTTGAAGGGAGTGATTAGGTGTATAGATGTGACATTTTTAAAAATACGGGCGTAAACATAAAAAAGGGTCATTTCGTGACATGAAAAAAGGCTTTTTATCCCTTTTTTCGAGATCGCAGTCGAAAATAAATATGTTAAAAGGGTTTACTTTTTTAGGGCGATGTGGTTTTAGTTGAATAAATGGCTAGTTCGTAAGGAAAGTAGAATTTGTTACATGGTACCTAGAACGTCGCCGCCGTGGCATAGTAGGTTTAAAAAATGGAACTGTCTTCGAAACTTTACCGTCGGCGATTTTCCACTATCGCGAGATTTTCTGGGTTGGTTTTCGGCGGAATTCCTAAACCGTGAACATTTTTACGATTAAAAAAACACCATGTGGCCGATAAATTCTCGAAAAAGCGATAACGAAAAAGCGATAAATTTTTCCGCAAAGCCCCCTATAACGAAAAAAGCGTTAAATTTAAAATCCTTAAACGATAACGAAAGTCCGGCGATAAATCCAAAAATACTTTTTTTTGCTACTTTGCATTTAAAAACCTCTTTTTTACCTTAAAACCCCCACCAAAATTTTACTTAATAAAAGCTAAGGCCCAAAATTAACATTTTTTACTTTATAACAACATTTAATAAGACAAATTAACAAAACATCACAGCACAACATCAAAAACCAATACAAAAATTTAAAATCTCCTCACCCTCCTCATCCACCCCCTTGGCACCTTAAACTTTTTTGGGAGGTGGAGGTTTCCCTTTAGAAACACCAGGTACTAAAATTGTCCTCACGAGGACCCCCTCTTTGGGCCTCAGGACGTCCCCGCTGTGCGAATAAACGCTCCACTGCTGCTGAGCTTTTGGGTCCCCTGTTTTACTTTTATGAAAAGGGGCACCCACTGGGCCCTACTTTTTTGGAAATGGGGAACTTTTCGTGTTTTTCCTGCAACAATTACAAAAAATTTTAAATTTTAAATTTTGAATATTACATTGTTAGGCCAATCGCAACATTTTTTTCGCAAAATTTCTTTGCTAGTATTAAGAAAAAGCAATAAGTTTTAAGACAAAAGTCTTATTAAATCCTTGCTCCTTTCCAACCAGCAGCTCCTTCTTTATTCCTCTTCCGGGCGCCTCCTGGGCGCCTGGGTTTTTGTCACACGCTCTGCAAAGGGTCGGCGCTGACCTCCTCGCTGAGCGGCCCTTTTGTCTTTTATGGGCTGCAGCTCCTGGTCAAATACTCGCCACCCCAATCACAACGTCTACCGGTCACCGGCCTGGGTGCCAGGGCGGGTGTCCCCTGGCCACTGCCCGGGGGCGAGGGACTCGAGCGGAATGGTGGGAAGTCCAAGATCCCGATCCCCAATGTTCCGTCCCTTTCCTGAGCACATCATTGCTGGGCCTCCCCGCGGAAAAATCCTCCACTGTCCTCTTTCCTGACATCTTGACACTCCTAATCACTAAATTCCTATTCGAACAAGAAAGGCCCCCCGCCCCCGACACTAATTTAAAAACGCAATATAAAAAACAAAACCTAAACGATTTTTTGAAAAGGGAAAAGTTAAAACACAAAATCACGCGACGTTTGTACACGCGACGTTCGCACGCCCCCCCGGGGGCCCCTAAAACGCAAAAAATATAAAAACTAAATATATTAATTAGAATTTAGTTAAGATAGCAATATACAATAAGAATTTAAATTATATAAGTTATAAAAACCCCAAAAAACTTTGGATCGCTGTAGCCAATGAAACACGGCTGAGATCAATGCGTCCAGTTTGGGGGGGTACAAAGAAACGACAACAAACCGGGCCCCAGGCGCCTGGCCCCATCTGTTTGCCGCTAACAAAACCTGTAAACCCCCCGCCGTAAACGGTTTTTCGTCTTCTACTTTTTCGCTGGTTTATCGCGGGAAAATTTTAAAGCGTAAATAAAGCTAATTTTTCCGGTCTTGCGATAAACGATAAGCGGTAAATTTTTTGGTTAAAGCGATATTTTCGCTTTTCGCATTATCGCTTTACTTATCCCCCAACGCCCCCATGCAAAACCCGAAAATTTGTTGGGCTCTATTACGTGTTACGCCGTATCTATAGCCACTGCCTCTCTACCCACTGCCCTATTTTAGCTGTTCGTCGTCCTGGCCTATCTATACTCCCTTCTATATTCGGGATAATTCTAGGTTTGCCCATATCCCCTTTGACCCCAAACTACTTGGGGCCTGGGAGAAGCAGGATATATGGCTGGGTACAAAATATGCGTCGCACCACTTTTTTTTTTTTTTATGGGAAATTATAAAAAAATTCCCTAACTAGGGGAAAAATTTAATTGGATTTTCTGAGTCCCGGGCGTGGATGTTAAAAACCCCCCGAAAAAAGCGGGGGGGGGGGCCGGGGGGGGGGAAAAAAAGGGGGGAATTT
>JACEEZ010012748.1:5835-30835 GCA_016584305.1 Chionoecetes opilio
GAAAATACATATTTTTTATTTTTTAAAAAATACGTTTGCTTGGATGAAGTTTTTTTAAATTGAAGTAAATAGTAAAATTTCGGGCGGGGCCCCAAGGGTTATTAGCAGCCTGTTTCTTATTATATCTATTAGAAACTTTTTTTCATTGGGTTCAATTAGAGAAAAGTTAATTAATACGGTATACAATTTAATTCTAGATATCAAATTGTATTATTGTTATGCTTATTATATAATCAAATGTAATGATTTAAACCCTTTTAACGAAAAACCTAAAATATATTCAAAACTATAATAAAAAAAAAGTCACAAAAATATATTTGGGATATTGGGACTACTTAGATTTTTTAATTTTGAGGGTTCAAAAATATCTGAAGGGAAAATTTTTTTTCACTTTTGGGCACGGGGATCATTAAGTAAAAACAAACCTACTGGCAAGAAAAAATGATCACCTCATAAAACAGGTGGGCCTGCTTATCCTTATCCATAACCACATCCTTTACCTTTTTTTTAATGCACATGCCTAGGTTGTGAAAAGGTGATGGTACTGATAAAAAAGGTAGTATGAGGTTTTATTTGTCAAAGGTTCCTAAATGTTGTTAAAGGTTGCCCTTACGTAGTGAAATACGTGTTAGGACGACTGGGCGTCCACACAAATTTCGTATGGGTACGTATTTTTGCTAAAAAAAGTTACAAAACCGCTCCCTTTAATTACGTAAAAAATACGTAACTGTTTTTAGCTGGGCACTCCAATAACACTTGCTAAAATGTGTGTTATACTGGTTTGTGTAGTTTGCAATGTTATTTTTTTTGGACTGATTAATATTTCGGCCCCTACCAAGCGTGTTGTTTTTTTTGTCGCAGAAACCATCAGTTTTAAATTGCGAGAAAAAAGGTCTTCGTACCAAGACCAAGCAAGCATCGTCCAAGCATCGTGTGTGTTGTAGGAGTGTGCACAGTCCTCACTCGTCAGGGTTCGGGGGATTGGGATTGGAGCTGTACGCTCACTACGCGGGGCCGTGTTGTGATATGATTATCCTACATATATGTTGTTGGTTGTGAATACTAAATTGCAAAAATTTAGACAATAGCACTGTTTACTGGCAGGGTTAGTGGTTAGTAACCACTAACCAGTGTTATTGTGGTTAATAAACGGGTTTTTTTAACT
Organism: Chionoecetes opilio; assembly: GCA_016584305.1. Taxonomy (NCBI): domain Eukaryota; kingdom Metazoa; phylum Arthropoda; class Malacostraca; order Decapoda; family Majidae; genus Chionoecetes; species Chionoecetes opilio. The sequence goes on from JACEEZ010012748.1 coordinate 7,001, forward strand.
TAAATTATAGGATAACAATAGGCTTAATAAGGGCTTTTTGAAAAAAACGGCTATTTTTTTTTCTGTCTACTTTGAAATTTCAGAAATTTTAAAATTTTTAAAATATTTGCAATTGTGCTCATAAATTGGGGGAAAAAAAACCTAATTATATGACCAATCAAAAAATTTAAGACAAATTTGAAATTACTAAAATTAAAAATTTAGACAGAAGCAAAAACCGTTTTTTTTACTAAACGCAGTTTTTAAGTCTATTTTTGTTTTTGAAAATTAGCAAATTTAACCAGAATGGACAAGTTTTTGTGGCCATCTCCGTGGCCTAGGAGTAGGAGTATGATGGGATACACGGGTACTGATATGTTAAAAGTAGGGATTGTGTCAGAAGTGATTGGAGGCTCGGAGACTCCCCAGCACTCAGCCCCAGCCAGAGCCGGAGGTGGAGCAGCCAGGGCCGGGAAAAACAGTGGAGAGAAGTTTCCCAGTAATTTGGGGTCACTTAAAAAAGTAATTTTTTCCCTTATCTATGAGTATTTAGAAATTTAATTTTGGTCTTTTTAAATAGTTTCCCCCCCCAACAAAGATTTTTTCTGATGCCCCTTTATTATAATAAGGCGCATCAGAAATTTTCGTTTGGTTGATGAAACTATAAATTATCCAAAATTTATTTTTTATTTTTTATTTACTATTTTAAAAAAAAACATAAAAAATTTGTTAAAAGGCTGAAAAAAAGGCGATATATATCTAACATTATTTTTATTATTTGTGAACACAGTCTCCAAGGGGGCCTGCGCGGCGATTTTTTTAGTTTAAAGCTCATTTTTGCAAAAGGTACTTGCATTTATCAAAAAAGAAAAATATCAATGGAAAGCTAATACAATTCTGCTTCTATTGATATCTTCCATGTAATATGTTGTCCCCACAAAGTTTTTACATGACGACGCGTTTAAGTGGAATTTTAAGTTCATGCATATTTCTTCAGAGTCTCATAATGGCCTTTATTTAATGTGTTTTACTGTGTTTTATGTGATAATTTTTTATAGAACAAACATTTCGAAGATAACAGTATATCCTTTTATACATGTATAACATGATATACTGGGGGGGTCATGCCTTGAGAACCTCCCCGGGTCTTGGGGGGAACGAAGAAGGCCCTGGCGCTAAGATGGCGCCCAGTAGCGTTTAGCATAGGGCTATGAATGGCGTTACCCTTTTTCATATAGATACCCTAGTCACCTAGTGATTACTAGCCAGTAGACTGTGAATTTGTAAAAGTAAAGAAAAACACTAAAAGACAAAAGACTTAATTGTGAATGACAAGTAACAAGTATAGACAGAAACAATAGGAATCACAAGTATTAAAAATAAACCACTAATAAAAGTCTTGGGGACATTTTTTGTTTTAATGGACCCTACCCATAACTACGTCATAGTTTGTTTACATCGGTGCAGTCCGACGAAGGTCGGGGTCACGAAGCTGAGCGGGCGGGCGGTATAGTGAAGAAATGCAACACTGTGTCCTTTAAATATGCCTCATGCAAACTGTTGTGTTGCAACAAGTAGACGAACTCCTTCTCTACGGTTCTATAAACTTCCTAAATCGGAGAATAAAAAGAAAAAATTGGATAAAGCTGGTAAGAAACGACAATCTCCGGACTCAATCCAAGTGGACAAGTGTTTGTAGCTTGCATTTTGCTGGTGGCCTAAAAAACTACATGATCATGATCCCAAAATTTATTTCCGTGGCAGTGGATGGCCTGGAGTGATTGAAACATAAAACAACCAAGAAGCCTAAAAGGGTGAAAACACAGCAGAAGTAGCCACAAGTTCATCCAACACCAAAAGGATCAATCCGCTCCCCATCATCTCCCAAACACTCAAAAGCAGACCGTGTTACAAGAAAAGCCAAGTAGAAAACCCACCTACAACGAGAGGACACCCACTCAAAGGTAAGAGCTATGTTAAGATTAATTTTAGTGACCCTGTCTTATTTCGTTTACGGTGTGTGTGTGAAACTGTCGCCGATGCGAATTCTCGCCGAAACAACAATCAAGAACTCTCGCTGACGTTAATTTTTTTACCTAAACTGGACATTGGAAACTTAACTTACCTGACTGACAACCTTTTGGGCTGGTATTTCATCCCTGTATGCAGAAACACGGTAAACCTGATTAAAGGGTGTATATTGAGTCACGTAATCTCAAAAAATGGAACACTCGCCCAAGGCGGCGAGTTATATCGGCGACAGTTCCAGGTATCCCGGTTTTCCTACCTTATTAAGGAGTACGTAATCTTATGTCAAATTTTCACAAAACCGGAACTCTCGTCGACGGTAAAGGTTAGGTTACCCTTGTATTTTTAGTTTCTACTAAATTTCCAGATGAACACCGAACTTCCTTTTGGGACGAAACATTTTTTTCTGGTGAGTTTTGATGTGTTTTGAATTAATCTGATAACCATTTCTGTCGCAAATGATTTTTTATTACAAAAGAAATGACAAAAAAATACTTTAAACCTAACCGAACCTATACAACCTAACCTTACCTAACCTAACCTAACATATACCTAACCTAATCTAACCTATACACAACCTAATCTAAACCTTTACCTAACATAAAGAAAAAAATTATACAAAAAAAGTTATTTGCGACAGAACGGTTAACATATTAATTTAAAACACATCAAAATTCACCAGAAAAAAATAGTTTCGTTTTACCAGAGGAAGTCGTTGTTCTTAATAAACCCCTACTAGTATTCTAATGTTTGCCAATACTCTCCCCTCTTCCCAAAACAAGCTTATAGACTGGAGGAATGCGAGGGTATTTGGCTGGAGTAATAAAATGCGTCGCAACCACATCGTTTTTAGAGTTGGGGTTTTTATAAATCCATAGATCTAGGGAATAATTCCCTAGATATAGAAATTTGTTACTCTCCAACATAGCTCTCCGCTAGGTTAGGAAAAATTATGCTTATGTTAGGTTAGATTACCAGAGGGTCGAGAGGTCGAGTCCACCCGCAAGGACGTTAGGTCCAATTTGGTTAGGTAAATTTCCCTAGATCTAGTGAAATTACCCTACATCTAGGGAATTTTCCATCCCCTCCATAACTCCAAAAATAAATGTTTTCGATGCATTATTTGTTCCCCACCCGAAAACCCCGCATTCGCACAGGTCCCCAAGCTTGTTTGGGGAAAGGCGGAGAGTATGGGCAAACGCTATAAATTTACCGGTACAGTATAAATATTTTTTAGGTTTGTTTAGGCTAGGTATGCAGAAACTCTGGTCAAAGCTTTGATAAATATAAATATTAAGTCGTATAAAATAGAAACATTTGACAAAGTGAAAAGTTGGAACTCTCACCGACGGGTACGATAGATACGGTAGAGGAGAATACCATAAACCCCCTCACGGGCAGCAGCCAGGTTAGGTTAGTTTTATTTATAACCTATATTTTCCTGGTAAATTTTGATGTTTTTCGGAATAATCTGGTTAGTTTTTCTTGAAAATCACTTAGTTTTTCACTGGTGGGGTCAAGAGGATAAAAAGAGAAAAAAGTAGGGATTGCCTAGAAAAACAAGTCAGATTCTTTCAAAACATCAAAATATATCAGAAAAATACTGTTTCATCTGAAAAAGCCTGGAACTCTCTCCGCTGTTGGCAAGTGTTCCAGTTTTTCGCGTCGGCGAGTGTTCCTATTCTCAGCGACAGTTCCCAATGTATACATTTAATCAGCTTTTACCCTTTTCTTGCATACCTAACGAGGGGTGGTACTTAACTCTTCTATATTTACAGAATACTTCACATGGCGTGAAACCCAAATGGGGCTCGGGGGCCCAACCAGGGGCCCCGCCCATCTCGGGTTTGATGAATCTATAAAAAACTTAGATGATTCAGCATCTTGGAAGGCCCAGACCCAGTCGGTGGGTGAACCCCATCAAACAGCAACAAATGTTTCATTGCTTCCCCAAAACAAGGCAATTTTCCGAAAATTTAAACATCCCATTTAATCATATAAAATTAAAATATTAGGTCCTAGCAATATAGATTAGTGCGAAAATATTAAAAAAAATTTTGGTAGAAACATCTCGGATGGGTGGATCACTAACCCGTTCATTTTTCCCCCCTTTTTTTTATTTATTTCCAAAACCCCCAATCAAAACCCCCCCCTGTGCGGGTCTTTTTAAATTTGGATTTTTTTTAATTTCTTGGCAAAAATTTTCCATAAAGGGGAATGGAGGGAAGTAAAGAGGGGGGCTTTCCCCCTTTTTTCGCAGGGCCCTCTGGCTCATCTCGGGTTCGCAATACCCTTGACCCTTTCTGTGGTGGGGAGAACCCGCTACCCTGGACCATTGGGGGAACTAGGGGGGGGCCCGGGGGTTTGGGTCCTTCCCCCCTTTTTTACCCCCCCTTTTTCGCCACTCCCCGGGAAACCAGGGTTTGGGGGCCCACCCGGGGTTTACCAATTTCCCTTTTTCCCGGTTTTCCCCCCCCCAGGTCCCCCTTTATTAAACCAGTACCGAAAGGAAGGTTGAACATCGGGGTTTTGGCTACACGGAAACTCCCCCTGGCTCGGATTCGAACCGGGCCCGCAGATTTAGCCGGGCGTGCTATCCTACACCAGGGAAAAAAACGACGGATTTAATAAAGGTCATTTATATTTGCGGACACTTCACTTGATGCGAAGGCCAAGAAAACCACACCCTTTCACCCCCTGTGAAGACAAACCCACCATTACCGAGAATAAAGACCTCCTACTCAGAAGCCCACCTTTTGGGCTAAAGGGGTAATTTACGGGATTTTTTAACCCAAAATGTCTAAATTTGAAAAAGATAAATTCTTTTAATAAATGGGGTAACTTAAAAAAATTTTTAAAGGGTTTTCTGTTCCTCCTAAAAATGTTAAGGAAAAATATAATTTTTTCCCGGGAAGAGGGATTGGGATAGTTTTTTCCCTTGGGAAGGTTTAAAGGGGTCTGATGGGGCATTAGATTTTGGACTGGATTCTACAGTTATCACCCTTGAGGGCTTTTAAATGGGAAACATCTTGACCCTAAGAGAAAAAAGATAAAACCATTGGGGACTATTTATGCGATAAAAAAAGGTTAGTCATGAAAAGGGGGGCCCAAAAAAAGGAAATTAAAAACCAGTTGATAAAATTTTTTTTAAACTCTGGTTAAACTAAAGCCAAGGGATTTTCAAATCAGATCTAGCAATGGTTTAATTTTTATAACAACTGTCTCCAGGATATTTAAAAACAGGGGGTTAATTTCAGGCATGGGGGCACTTATGTCTAAAAACTGTTTGGTTTCCCCTTTGGAAAAAAGTTGGGGAAGTACATCCCAAACTTTTAAAGGGAAACTGTCAGGGATTTTACTTGTTGTTATTGTTCCCACAAATTCCCTTTGAAAAGGCCATCCGACTTTGAGTGTCAGTCTGCCACATTTTCAAACTACAAACTTTGTAACCTTTAAAAAGGGTTTGGTAGGAATAAGCCCTCGGGGGTCCCAAACCCTTTTGGTCGTTTTTATATGAGGAAAGTTCTCAGTAATCATTTTAGCATTTGAGTGTGGCTTAATAAATTTTTGTGAAAAGGTGATGTTATTTTGGAAAGGACAGGGGTTTTTTCCCTTGGGTGGGAAACTATGGCAAAACCCCGGAAATCCCCTATTTCCCGCATTTTCTGGGGGAAAAGGGAAATCAGTTGGATCAAATGCAGATTACTGAACCCAAAATGGGCCAAACGCTTGTTCGTTTTTCCTTTTTGAAAGGGGCAATGGGCCCGTTAAAACTGGCACTTTTATCAAGGACATTGCCAGTTGCTTACGGGAACTGCGCTAATAAATTTTTCCAGTTTTTTCCCAAATTTTAGTTTTTGTTCTGGCCTCCTTTAGTGGGAAATTTAGAAAAAGTTTTTCCTTCCGGAAAATCAAGTTTTTAATTTTCCAAGTCAATATCCATTATCCCTTTTGTCTACAAACTCCCAAAATACATCTGTTTATAATTTATTTATTTTTTAAATTTCCCATTACGCCCAACAAACCCTGAGCCCCCGTGCGGGTCCCAAACATTAGGGGAAAATGAAAATAAAGGAGCTTTGATTTTGTAATTTCCCCAAAAATTTCTAAAGTCATACCCAACAGGGAAACTAGTAAATTTTCTCCGGTTTTGTAAAAAGCTATTCCCCACCAATTTAAATTTTTGTTTTTTTCCATTTGCTTTTGTACTTGAAAAAAAATTTTTAGGGTTTGGGCCTTCAATTTTATCCCTTCTTTGGGTTACCTTACGGGAAATCACTTTTTTTTTTTTTTAAATTTGCTACTGCTTCCTGTGAGATACAAATTTCTGCATAAATAGAGGCACTTTACTTCTAGGGGCCCTTGGTACTCCCCTTTCATCTAGTACAAACGGTCTGGGCGGGGCGGCAAGCGGGCCTTTTTGAACTCTAAAAATAAACCGCAACTCTGTAGGTTTTACTCGCTTACCCTTGTGGTTTTTTTTTAAAGTATTTTTGGGGGTTTGCAACTTCTTCTTTTTTCAAACCCCATACAGCGAGGAGGGAAATTAAATGCCCGGGTAAAGGGCCCCTTCCCAAACGTGATGAGGGTCCCCCGGATCTAGCTGATGGTTTTCCCACAGCAACGCTTGGCATTACTTTGCGTTATGGGGCCCTTTTTTTTTTCCCCAAAACCTTTTGGGAAATTCCCTGACTGGCCTAATTTTTTGATCTTTCTATTTAACCTTTTGGGTTCTACGTTTTCAAAGGGATCATTAGAATCAAATTCTTTTAAGAAAAAATCAAGTATTGGTTTATATTATGGAATGATAAAATGAAATAACCTGAAAGGGGTTATTACATGCTCCTGCCCCTAAATTGGGGGCAGCATGTAAAAACCCTTGGCATGGTTTTTGGCAATCTGCTAAACACTACTATGAAACTGATCCTTTTCCCCTCAGGGCAAAATACGGTTACGTCACTTCCTTAAAGCATGTTCTGCCAAGGAACCCCCCAAAGGGGGTTTTTTGCCATCAAAAAACCGAAGTCCCAGTTTCCCCTTTTTAAAACAATCCTTCAATCTTTTGAAATACATGCAAGTTGCTTTTTTAATTTTAACCTTTTTTCAAGAACTTCTTGGGGTTTGTTTCCTTAAACTTTTTAAGAACCTGGGGAAAGGTAGGTTAATCCCCCCAATAGATCTACCCTGGGGACTAATCTCACGGGGCACGGGGTTTAATGTAATGTAAAAGGGTTTAAAATAAGACAGGCCAAAAGGGGTTAAAAGTTGAATTTTAGTGTGAAAGGGTTTGGAGTTAATGAAGGTAAGCAGAGCAGGAATACAAAATGATATGAGCTAGATCAAAGGGGTGTGAAAGTCTTGTTTTTTTTGGTACACTCCCAAAATCAGTAGGGTGTCCAAATATTTTATTTCCAAAAAGGGATTAACATGACTTAGGAAGGGAGACGACACACCCGGGCACATATAATGAGTTTACTTCCCGCAAACAACCATAAAGGAAACTATTCTACTTTGCAAGGGGGATAGCCAAAAGGAAGGGTCCTCTTCCGCACAAAATTTGGCAGGAAAACCCCCATGCCCAAAAAAAAACTAATAAGAAATTTTTATTAGAAAAATTCGAAAATTTAAAAGTACTAAAATATCCAGTAACCCCTATCCCTACAGTAACTACTGTGCAGATTTAAACTACAAGATGCAAAAAAAAGGAAAACTGTAAAGATTATTAAAAAAATTATTACAATTTCATTAGAAAAATATCAGTTCAATATTTAAATTTAAAATTTTATTAAAATCATCTGTTCATAAAAATTTTTTTACTTACCCGCGTAGCTGTTGTAAACCCCCTCGTTGAGTGAGAGTTTATAGCCGGTGGGTGGACGGGGAACATCATTTTCAGTGGCTGAGGTAGTGCTGGATCGAGAAACCCGGGGGTCCCCATCGTGGTTTTTCCCTTCCTTTTTTTTTCTTAAAGTTTCCCTTTATCATCCCCATGTTGTTGGGATGGGGTTTGGATTTTTGGGGCTTTAAGGGCATCATACTCCCGGAACCCCCCCAAAAGCCCTCTTTTCCCTTTTGGGTTTCCCCCCCCTATTCCCTGCTTTTCCAGCTTCCCTCTCCCTGAATGGAAAATCTAGAAATTAAAGAATCAGAAAAAAAGTGCCCTGGTTTATGGTAGTACCTTTTCAGCATGCCATTAAAATAGTATTGCCCATTTACCCGTAAAAACACATAAAACTGAAAAGGGTACTAAAAGAATATATTTTTTTTTATAATTTTAATATTTACATACCCCGCTTAAAGTTGGCCGTGTACATTTCTCTTGGCTCCCGTGGGGGCTTATGCCATTGTTGACTCTGCTTGTGCCCCGATTTTTGGGGCATTTAGCAATGAGTTGCCGGAAAGTCAAGCAGTGCAAATAAAAATCCTGCAAAATGATTTCACTTGCCTCCTCTTCCGCAAAACAGTTGCAGCCAAACATGAAAAATGACCTTTTGCCTTTTCAATTTGGGAACTGTTTGGGGTCCCTACACTTTTTTCTTTAACGATGACAAAAACTTTTGCAGCAGTATGGGCAACCTTTCCCAAAGAGTTTGCCCCCATTTTTTTCCACTGTCCAGGGGGCAAAGAAATTATAGCCTTTCCTGAGAGGCTTTTGGGGAAATGAAGGCAAACTTTTGCCCCCTTCCCTTTCCCTCGTCACCCGGGGTCCCGGCTGTAAAATTTTTTTCTTTCCTCTGCAGAAAAAATTTACTATGGGGCCTAAAAATGGGGGTGGGGAAACATGATTTTTTCGTGTGTCCATTTTATCAGGTACAGGACCCGGGGTTGGGGTGGAGCTAATGCCGAGATGTAAAAAGGCCGTAAAATCGGCCCTCAGGATCACCCAAAAGTGCACCCTTCCAATGTTTGTGAGGTCTTTGGGCCCCTGTTTTAGATTGTAGGGGGTAACTTACCTTTTTTTATAGCTATTTGGGAAAAACATGCTAGAAGATAAGAAAATTTTTCTTATTTAAGATTTGCTTTAACACGAACCCAAACCCAAAAAAACCTGTAAAATCCATTCCTCACAAATTAAAATTAAAAAAAAATTTAAAAGTATTTGGAAAATTTTGGGAGAAAGAGGGTTTTCAAAAATAACCCATTTTTTAACCTAACATTTTGTGTTTCCCTTTTTTCCCAAAAATTTTTTCTATTAACTTTTTTTTTGGGAAAAAAACCCGGGCTTAATTTACAGTTACGGGTTTAAAGCTGGGAAAATTTACAGCGGACCCTGCTTTCGTATTTTATATTGCCCGGGGAAAAATTTTTTGCCCGCGGCCCAAAACCCGGGCCTTTTAAAAGGCCCGCTTTCGGGTCCCACCCCCGCTCCTTTTTTAATTTCAAACAGCCCACTAAAACCCCCCAAAAAAAAAGATTATTTTTCCCGCCCCACCCGCCCATCTTCCGGAATTATATTTCTAAATCGTTATTTGTCCGATGAACACAACTCACTTTGGGCACCCGTCGCAATTTTTTTTTTTTTTTTTTTTTTAGGTATTAAAAAGGTTAGGTTTTTTTTTTCTTTTTGTTTTTGTTAGGTAAGGTTAGGTTAGGTTTAGGTTTAAATTTTTTTTTTTTCATTTTTTTCAAAAAAAAAAAAAAAATAAAAAAAACGACAGAAAACCCTTAGCAGATTCATTCAAAACACTCAAAAACACAAGAAAAAAATTTTTGTCCCCAAAGCAAGTTCGATGTTCCCTCTGGGTATTTACCCTAATTCTTCCCCGTAGCCGTAACTCTGTTATTAAACCCCCAAGGACCTGGAAAGGTAATAAAAGGACAAGGTTTTTGCGGTTTTGTTTTTTTAGACACCGACTTTTTTTTTGGCCTACAATAGGGTTTTTTTCCCAATGGGGATAGTTTTAAATTTTTCGCAAACAAACCCCCAAAAATTAAAAATAATAATAATAAAAAAAAAAACCCAACCCAACCTTATGGTTTTTAATGAAACCAACCTAACCTTAAGGCTCTTATGAAAACCCAAACTAATCTTAAAAGGTTTTTAAAGAAAACCCAACCCAACCTTAAACCCCAAAATATCCTTTTTTTTTTTTTTTTTTTTTTTTTTTTTTTTTTTGGGGTTTTTGGGACACAAAAAAACTAACTCCATTAAACAATTCCCTTTTTGTAGGCCCCAAAAAAAAAAGTTCCCGGGGTCGAAAAACGACCGCGAAACTCTCGCCCCTTTTGACCCCCGGAACTTTCGCCGATGGGAATTTTTCCTGAAAGTCGGGGAGTGTTTTCCCTTTTTTGCTTCATGGTGGTTTCCCATTTTGGGCGACAGTTCCAGTTTTTTGATCTTAATTACCCGCACCTAAAATATACATTTTTAAACAACTTTTTCCCTTGTTTCTGGTTTCGGTTTTTAAAACCAGCCCTAGCCTGAAAAGTTGGTTTTGGTTTTGTTGGGCACTTTAACCCAAAGACCCGTTGGGAGTGAAAATAGTGAATAGAGCATAAATTAAACCCTCATTATTGTATGTGGGGTAACCCCAAATGTTTTATTCAGAAATGGGTGCAAAACCTACAAACTGAAATGTTCACCCGCCAAGTGGGCCCCCCCAAAACAGTGATTAAGTGATTCTACAGACCCCGCTTTTTTAATTTTTTACAGCCCTTTATGCTCTTTTTTCAAAACCATTCCCTCCCCCTTTTAACACTCAGAAATTTAAAATTTTGGATATTATATTTGTACGTCCCTACCATTCCTTACCTCGGATGAGGGTTTGTTGTGCTCCCGTTTTCCCCGGTTGAAAAAGCCTCTTTCATATCAGCCATCTCCTCAAGTCCTTTCTCTAGTGTTATTTAAAGAGCGGAGCAGGTAAATAGGCACCTGGGAAAGTCAATTTCACGCAAAAAAACTCTATATTTCTGCCATCGCCGTAGACTTCCCTTTGTAGGGTTTCCCTACTGACCCCCCCTTCGCCCAGAAAGCACCGATGTAAAAAAACATGACGTTTTTATGTCTGGGCCCATTACAAAGTAACCGGTTTTAAGTTCCCAACTCGGCAACCCCGGACCACGCCGAGCCCAGTAATGGGAATTTTTCCCTTTTGAAAGGGATATATTTGGGGGAAAAAAATCAATTTTCTCAAATGTTTAAAACCCTTGTTCTTCCTTTTTTTTTCCCCTTCCCCAGCAGGTGTTCCTTTGGCGTTTGGGAGCCATAATACCAATAAAAAGACCTGTAGAAATACACAAAATAACATGTACCCCAAATCTACATTTACAACACCCCTGAAAAAATAAAAACAACAAAAACGGCGGGAGAAACCCAAACGGGCCCCATTTTGGTGGCACCCGCGGCCCCACCCGGCAAATACGCGCCCGGGGGTTTTGGAAAAAACCCGGGAAACCCTTCCGAGTTTTGGGTGTTTTCCGGTTTTTGGGGGGCCCATTTTGGGGAAATTCCAAACCCTTTTTAAAGTTCTGGGGGTGAAGGGGTTAAAATGCAGTTAAACTTACGTGTCGGTTGGGTTTTTTCGGGCCCGGGGTTGCTAAAATAGGTGCCCCTGTAAAAAAGTCACAAAAAAAACTTCCACCCGCCCGTGTTTTGCCAGCTTTTTGGTAATTTTTTTCCCCACTAAATTTTATGGTTTTATCAGTAAAAAGGGATACTGTTATCTTTTTGGAAAAGCTTGTTCCATAATAAATTTTAAATAAAAAAAAAACCCTAAAACACACAAAAAAAGGCAAATTTTGGACTCAAGAAAAATGCATGAAATTTTAAAATTCTACTTAAACTCTTCGTCATTTAAAACTTTGCGAGAAAACTTTTTACATGGAGAATATCATAGAAGCGGAAATTTCATTAGCTTTCCATTAAATTCATATAGTTTTCAGATAAATGAATTAGCAGCATGCATAAATGAGCTTATCTAAATAAATAACATCATGAAATCTGGTAATTTTTCCCGATTGATGAGGTTATTTATTTAGTTAATGCTAATTTAGGCATGCCTGCAAATTCATTTATCTGAAAACTATATGTATCAATGGAAAGCTAATGAAATTTCCCCTTCTATTGATATTCTCCATGTAAAAAGTTGCTCGCAAAGTATTAAATGACGAAGAGTTTAGTAGAATATTAAGTTCATGCATATTTCTTGAGGGCTCATAATGGCCTTTCTTTAGTGTGTTTTACGGTTTTTTTATTTGAAAATTTTTATAGAACAAGCATTTCCGAAGATAACAGTATGCCTTTTATACTCAATCCACATTGGGGGCATCCCCGGGGGGCGCGTCGCCTCGCCCACCCTACGACCCCCCTCCCGGGGGTCACCACGCAGGCTCCTTTCCCATACCAAGCAGCTCTCGACAGAAAAAATCAACTTGCCCCAGCCACGAGCCTTGTGGGCGCCCCTTGGCCTCCTCCACGGGCCCGGGTTGTCTCTTACAGATACAAACCCGATGGGAAGGATCGGTTTCAGGGTACGTGCCACATGCCCATACAGCCAATTTGGCGCTGACAGACTATGCAGGTAAAAGGCTCGATTCAGTCTCACGGTGCATCGCTGATTTGACACGTAATCATCCCAGCGATACCCCATGATTCTGCGAAGACACTTTTTACCAAAGGCATTGATTCGTTTTCTTTAAGTCACTATTTTGTGTCCATGTCTCCAAAAAATAGAGTAAGACAGGATCACAAGCGACTTGAAGATCCGGATCTTTGTCCTCCTGCACAGGTACCGACAACCAAAAACTCCCGCTGAGCGAGTCCATAACCCTGGCTTGCCATCGCCGTAAGGCTTCTTGACTGACCCGCTGTCATTATGGACGCGCTACCAAGGTCTGTAAAACTTTCCAAGATCTCAATGCCCTCGCCGCACGCATGACAGCTGATTCTTCATCTATAATCCCCAAACACCTGACCTTGGTTTGACCCGGGAGACCTCAAGTCCCAAAGGCTTTGCCTCCTCGGCCGCCTAAAGGCCATCACCGGACCCCCACGACTCAGCAAAAAATTCGCTCTCGGGAAAAAAAGATCATGATCTTGGTGTTTGCCCGGGATGCTCCATAATCACTTTGATCTACAACCTTTTCCAATACCCATCCTACACGTTTAAAAGTGATGGGGCAAAGGCGCCCCTTGCCTACTCCTTATTCACAGGGAGAAGTGGATACCCCTGCCCCACACTTCACAGCACTCTCAGTCCAGAAAACAGACCCGTTATCAAACCAAAATTTCCTTTCAGGGAATCCCTCGAAACGCAAATCCCAAAATTTACTCACGATGCACGAGTCAAATGCCTCTTTAGATCAAAGGCTGCAAGCTCCCTTCGAAACTCACGTCGGCGTTCCACCAGACACGAAGCGCTAGGATACGGTCCGTTTTTTACTTACCAGGGGTGAACCGGTAGCAGGTCTGGGTTCACCCTTTTAACTGATAAAATATATTTAGTAGGGGAAAATTAAAATAAGCTGGGGAAAAACGGGCGGGTGGCAGGTTTTTGACTTATTTACAGGCGGGACCTATTTTAACCCCAAAACCCGGCCCACAAAAACCCGCAACAGACTTTCCAGGGAAAAGCCCTTCAGTTGGCCCTTTCGTTTTTAAAATTTAGGCCGGTGTTAGGGGATCCCGTGTGTAGGGATCCTTCAGTTGTTATATTTTTGGGTCTTTTTATCGCTCCTTTATGTTTTAGATCAATATGTTGTTTTTTTTGTGTTGATGTTGAGGCCGGCACTTCCTATGTTAGCTCAGCTTTGTTATGCCTTCCTTGCCTCATTGGCTGTGTCTGCACCAAATCTCCCATTGCAAACTTAACTATTGAATGCGAGTTAAATTTTCTGAACAATTATAGAAATTGTGATGTCAATAGATTGTTTGTTAGGCAAGGCGATGGTAAGCTGTAAGCACTGGGTTTATTTCAAGTCTAATGACATATTTAGATAAAACATGAGTGTAAGAACAGGAAGGGGGGCCTCATGCCAATGTCATTATATTTTTTTTTACATATGTGGCTATAGCGCCTGTAGGCAGTGGTGACCCAGGCTGGGATGGTAGGCTCTGGAGGCCGCTTGAGGACTGTGATGGTTGGCCCCTCGCCCGTGGTGGCGCAGGCAGGATTCTTATAGTGACGCCCTGTGATTAGAGGCTCGTGCCGCCCCCCTGTGTCCTCCCATGCACTCGCCATCGAAGGTAAGGTTGATGGGCAGGGCGTTGGGGTTCTTAGGCCACTCCACGGTGCAGAAAGGTTTTGGTTTTCTTCGAGGATTGAACTCGGGTCACCGAGAACGCCCACTCGGAGACGCTAACCACTCTGCCACCTCCTCGCCCCCTACACTACCACGTGTAGGTCTCGCGGCCTCTTTTAACTCCTTATTTTCTCATGTTCTTATGTTCTTATGTAAAAAGAAAATGGATTATGAAATGATTGATGACCAAGAATCAGTAAATGCACTCTGAAATGTTTATTTCTTTTTCAGCATGGAGTCAATCGAAGGGGTGTTATATATAGCTAGAGAAATTTCGACCCCCCCCCCCCCCCCCAAAAAAAAAAATCGAGTATATTATAGCTAGGAAATTTCGACTCCCCCCCCCCCCAAAAAAAAAAAAAAAATCGAGGATATATATATAGCTAGGAAAATTTCGACCCCCCCCCAAAAAAAAAAAAAAAAAAAAAAAAAAAAAAAAAAAAAATGGGGGGTAATATAGCTAGGATATTTCGACACCCACCCCCAAAAAAAAAATCGAGGTATATATATAGCTAGGAAGTTTGAACCCTTAAAAAAAAAAAAAAAATTAGGTGTATATATACACTAGGACATTCGATTCGATGTTTTGTTTTCTTTTTTCCAGGCCTGGTGTCGCATTCTTTGATCCCAACGTGGGTGGCGGAGGAGGACATTCTGCAGGCCGGTTGCCAATGCCGGCTGGTGCGCGGACACAAGGTGGCGGGTGGTAAACCCCACGTGTACGGGGCCAGGAGGGAGTGTGGGGAGAGGACGTACCGGTTAAAACCTCTCGTATTCGGACTAAGACCCATTTAATCACACATAAAACACGGGGTATTATGAAGCTTGGGATGAAATACTAGGCGACATATCAATGTACTCATATTCTTTTTTGCTGAGAATGCACCATAAAATGAAATATATGGCTTTTTTGGGGCCAAATTATCACAACATGGCGGAAAGCGCTGTGATTGGTTGTGACGGAGAGTAACTGCAAACTCAGATCTCTGCATGATCAGCTGATGGGCTTGTGTGGTCAGCAGACCGCAGTCTATACTATCCATTCAAACATTGGTCCCAGGGCAAAAAAGAAAACTATCCATGGTTGTTTGTGCCAATGTGCAAAAACACCACAATAAAAAATCCTGAAAAAGTCTTCAAACTATGCCTAAAGACAATAAAAAGAGGGAAGAGAAAACTGGTTGGATACAAAACACAGTGATACATACCACATCACTGAAGGAGGATTACTGGTCATCTGCGGTGGTTGGGGTAATGCAAGCTTGGTTGGTGGTAGGTGCAGGTGGTACATAGAAGCGGGCCGCCTCCATCAAACAGCTGTGTTTTGCTCTGTGTTTGTGCTTATGACGTCACAACATGGCGCCAGCTGGTTTTAGAGCGTATACATTTTCCTGTACTTAAATGGCTGTATCATCAAAAAATACTGTTTCACATAGGAAAATCAACATAATGCCCAACTATATGAGGCTTGAAGATTCAAAAGCTATCGTTACCTCAGTAGAGTAAACGGGTCCATTTGGGCCCAAGGAGTGGTCCGAGTTAAGCAAGGATCCGATAATGGGGGGATTATTATGGGGGGGATATGTAACAAAAAAAAAAAAAGAAAAAAAAATCGAGGGTATATATATATTGCTAGAAATTTTGACCAAGTAAAAAAATAAAAAAAAAAAAATAAAAAAAAAAATAATTAGGTGTATATATAGCTAGGGAAATTGAACCCCTAAAAAAAATAAAAAAATAGTGTGTATATATAGCGAGACATTCGATCCTTCCCCCCCCAAAAAAAAGGAAGGAGGGTCCGAATAAGCTCAAAGTCCCGAATAATGAGGGTCCAAATACGAGAGGTTTTACAGTAGATACTTTTCCCCCTGGGTGGCTAGTGGTAGTGTGTGAGAGTTAGGGAGGAGATATAATAGTGAGAGACTGAAAGATGTGAGAATAAGGGCCATGGATTCTGCTGCTGTGCTCACTGCTTAGAGGAGTGACCAGGAACAGGCGGCAGTGTAGACCCTACCCAACTAAGGACTAGAGGAAACTACCCTAGGGAAATAACTCTTCATAGATTTAACCCCTTGAGACCCAGAACGTAATTTTCATTGTAATTTGACTACCATAAGACAACTTTTATTGACTATAAGCAATATTTTATAGCTATGACCTGTTTAGTATCCTTGTCCACTAGTTAATTAGGTATATTCAATCACTTTTCGTAATTTTATGGCTAACAACAGACTATTTTATGCAGCCAGGGAAAGATCTGGGCGTGAAGGGGTTGACAGCTTATATCCCAGGTGCAATTTGTTAGCAAAGTGACGCATGGAAAGAAGAAATGACACCTAAAACTAAAGAAAAGATAAAAAAAAATGATGCAGAAATCCAATAGGGATGAAAAGAAGATAAGAATATTTTGTGAGTTTGAGAAAGACAGATTCACGAAAATTAAGAATAACTGGAAATCAGACTGGATCAAATATTAAAATAATCAGTCAGTTCTTTCTGTCTGTGTGTCTGTGTGTCTGTGTGTCTGTCTGTCTCTGTGTGTTTGTGTCTGTCTGTGTGTCTGTGTGTCTGTCTGTGTATTTGTGTGTCTGTCTGTGTGTGTGTGTGTCTGTGTGTGTTTGTGTCTGTGTGTGTGTTTGTCTGTGTGTCTGTCTGTGTGTTTGTGTGTCTGTGGTTAATGGTTTGTTTTAGTTCATCGTCATCACAAATACATGATGGTAATTGTGTGTTATATTTCAGGCCTTGCAGTTGTGGAGCCCCAGCATGATGGAGAGACGGGTGTGTGTGTGTGTGTGTGCGTGTCCAGCAAAGAGATTCTACAGGTAAATATTCTGTTGTTACTTTTTAACCCTGGAGACCCAGAACGTAATTGCCATTGTCATTTGGGTACCATTAGACATTTTTAAAGTGACTACAGGTTGAAGTTCCCAAACTCTGCATCCCAAGACTCGGCTATGGTTCGGGATTTTCCAAAACCCGGCAGAACACCCAAAACCCGGCGCGTAGTTGCCGGGTCGGCCGCTGGGTGCCACCACACTAGGCCGCTGGGTGCCACCACACTAGGCCGCTTGGTTTCTCCCGCCGATTTGTTTGTTGTTATTGTTCAGTGGTGTTGTGACTGTAGAGTTGTGTACACTGTTATTTTGTGTACTTCTACAGGTCTGTTATTGGTATTATGGCTCCCAAACGTCCAGGAACACCTACTGGTGCAAGTGACTGTAGAGTTGTGTACACTGTTATTTTGTGTACTTCTACAGGTCTGTTATTGGTATCATGGCTCCCAAACGTCCAGGAACACCTACTGGTGCAAGTGACTGTAGAGTTGTGTACACTGTTATTTTGTGTACTTCTACAGGTCTGTTATTGGTATCATGGCTCCCAAACGTCCAGAAAACCTACTGGTGCAAGTGAAAAGAAAAGGAAGACAATGGGTTAACTATTTCTGAGAAAATTGACCTTTTGAAGAAGTTTTTTCCCCTTAATATATCTACGTTCTAAAAGTTGGAAAATTCCATTACTCGGCTCGGCGCTGGTCCCGAGGTTGCCGAGTTTGGGAACTTCAACCTGTATGTCACTGGTACAGCAGCTGCCCACCATTGCAGGGCGACCACTCTTTTTATATCATCCAAGACTACTATTTCATATATACTATTATTCTTATGGCTATCACAGGTCTATACTCTCAATTTTTTATACTGTAGTTATTTTGAGGGGATATTTCATACCTATAGTCACAGCTACACTGTTAGGCCCTGCCACTAGGGGGGAGGACAAGGGAGTGCCATATTAAATGTACACTCACTGGAGAGACGCAGAGTAAGGGGCGATCTGATAGAAGTGTTTAAGTGGATCAAGGGATACAATATAGGCGGTGTAGGAAAAGTTCTTAAGGTTAGTAAGCGGGGTTAGAACAAGAAGTCACGGATTCAAGCTGGAAAAGCCTAGATTTAAAAAGGAAATAGGGAGAAACTGGTTCACAAATAGGGTGGTGAATGACTGGAATGGACTCAGTCGTCAGGTGGTCAATGCGGAGTCTATTGGGGTCTATAAAAGGAGGCTGGATAAATTCATGGATGGGGATGAGAGGTGGATGTAGGTAGTGTTAAGTAACAGGAACTACCTCGTGTAGTCTCACGGCCTCTTGTAGCTTCCTTACTTTCTTATGTTCTTATAAAAAATTGTCTGTTGTCGAGCCATAAAATTACAAAAAGTAACTGAATATACCAAATGAGTTAGTGGACAAGGATACTAAACAGGTCATATCTATAAAACATTGCTTATAGTCACTATAAATCGTCTTATGGTACACAAATTACAATGGAAATTACGTTCTGGGCCTCAAGGGGTTAAGTAAAAGGAACTACCACGTGTAGGTCTCCCAGCCTCTTATAGCTTCCTTATGTTGTTATGTTAAGGCATGGTTGTGTTGCAGGGGCGGGGAGGTGCGGCAGATGCTGTGGGACAGGGCGGGACAGGAGGAGTGTGACGCCATCACGAAGGCGTACTACCGCGGCGGCCAGGCCTGTGTGGTGGCCTTCTCCACCTTCAGCGCCGTGAGGAAGTGGAAGAAGAAGGTGAGTGGAGGGATAGGAAGATGGAAAAGAGAGAGAGGCATACATATAAAGATAGACAGAGAGAGAGAAAGCATACAGACAAAGATAGACAGAGAGAGAGAGAGGCATACAGACAAAGATAGACAGAAACAGAGAGAGAGAGAGAGAGAGACTGTGCCTGTACTTTATAACACTGAACACTGTGTCTCCACCTCTCCCTGTGTGTAGGTGCAGGAACAGTGTGGCAGTGGGCCCGTGGGTGTTGGTGCTAAACAAAATCCACCTGATCGACCAAGCCACCTTCAAACCGTAAGTATTCCTTCTTCTTCCTCCTCCTATAGTATACTCCTCCTCCTCCTCCTCCTCCTCCTAAGAACATAAGAAAATAAGGAAGCTACAAGAGGCCATGAGACCTACACGTGGTATTCCTGTAAACATAAGTCTCTCCTTAATTCTCTGTAAATATAAGTAATACTCTCCTCCTCCTCCTCCTCCTCCTCTAAGAACATAAGAAAATAAGGAAGCTACAAGAGGCCATGAGACCTACACGTGGTAGTTCCTGTAAACATAAGTCTCCTTAATTCTCTGTAAATATAAGTAAATACTCTCCTCCTCCTCCTCCTCCTCCTAAGAACATAAGAAAATAAGGAAGCTACAAGAGGCCATGAGACCTACACGTGGTAGTTCCTGTAAACATAAGTCTCCTTAATTCTCTGTAAATATAAGTAAATACTCTCCTCCTCCTCATATATACTCCTTTTTCTCCTCCGTCAAATCGTAAGTCTACACACAGACTCGTTTGGCCCAGTAGGGATGTTGCTGTCTGTTCTTCCTTTGTATTCCTTTGCATATTCCTCCTCCTCCTCCTCCTCCTCCTCCTCCTTCCTCTCTTCTTCTTTGTGATCCATTACACAATCTCTCCTCCAGCTTTTATGTTACTTTGAATGTTTCTTGTTTTCCCCACTATTTTCTTCTCTCCTATTCCCCTCCTGTATTCCCCTCCTTTATTCCTTCATTATTTGTTCCTTATTTGATAGGCCTTTATTCCTTCTATCACAGTCTCCTGTTGTCTCCTCCATTCTCCTCTTCCGTAATCTTAACCCCTTGAGGCCCAGAACGTAATTTACATTGTAATTTGGGTGCCATTAGATGATTTGTAGTGACTATAAGCAATTTTTTATAGCTATGACCTGTTTAGTATCCTTGTCCACTAACTCATGTGGTATATTCAGTGACTTTTCGTTATTTTATGGCTCGACAACAGACCATTTTTTTTATAGCCATGGAAAGATCTGGGCGTGAAGGAGTTAACTCTCTTTTACTGCCTCTTAGCATTGTCCTATCTCCCTCTGTGTCCCTCCCTATCCACTGCCTCTTAGCATTGTCCCATCTCCCTCTGTGTCCCTCCCTATCCACTGCCTCTTAGCATTGTCCCATCTCCCTCTGTGTCCCTCCCTATCCACTGCCTCTTAGCATTGTCCTATCTCCCTCTGTGTCCCTCCCTATCCACTGCCTCTTAGCATTGTCCTATCTCCCTCTGTGTCCCTCCCTATCCACTGCCTCTTAGCATTGTCCTATCTCCCTCTGTGTCCCTCCCTATCCACTGCCTCTTAGCATTGTCCCATCTCCCTCTGTGTCCCTCCCTATCCACTGCCTCTTAGCATTGTCCCATCTCCCTCTGTGTCCCTCCCTATCCACTGCCTCTTAGCATTGTCCCATCTCCCTCTGGGGTCCCTCCCTATCCACTGCCTCTTAAGCATTGTCCTATCTCCCTCTGTGTCCCTCCCTATCCACTGCCTCTTAGCATTGTCCTATCTCCCTCTGTGTCCCTCCCTATCCACTGCCTCTTAGCATTGTCCTATCTCCCTCTGTGTCCCTCCCTATCCACTGCCTCTTAGCATTGTCCTATCTCCCTCTGTGTCCCTCCCTATCCACTGCCTCTTAGATATGACCTGTTTAGTATCCTTGTCCACTACCGTAGATAACAGTAAAGTTGTCAGTTCGACGTTTCTTTGTTATTTACAGACGTATGGTGGTGTTAATAGTTAAATTTGTACATCCATGATTTCAGGACAGTTAGAAGGGGCTATCTGGAAAGTCTGTGTCATTTTGTGTCTTCATCTGCATCATATTAGGGCTATAAATGAACAAATTATAAAAATAAAACCGAGTGGCGACCTTGCTATACCTACTACAGTAAAGTCGCCAGCTAGTATTTTAACCCAACAGTTGAGTCGCCACTCTGGGGAATTCAGGGAAATTAGAGGTAAAGTAAAACAAGTCTATATATATTACCTGCGGAAGATGCTTGGATATATAAAAATTCCTCTGCCAACGTGAAAACAAATTCTATTCAAATTTGAAAGATCTGGCAAGTCTTGCGTCCTGCCGCCCGAAAGGTGATGAGCTACTGTCTGTCGTCGCGCCAAGAAAAACTTGAGAAGCAAAATGCACAACAGTTATACTTGCAGCTACAAAGCATAAAACAACGCTGAAACAGGGTAGATTATACAGTCATGATATAAACTACTGTGTAACATCTTCAGTGACACATAAAAATCAGTAGTGATGCTATAATTCGTAATATTTGGCGGCTGGCGACATCACTGCAGGTGGCGACTTCACTGTTATCTACGGTAGCCCGCTTGTACGGCCGCCGTACAACAACAATGACGTCACAAAAAAGTCGACCGCACCGCCGTATCGCTGTACGGCTGCCGTAGAAAGTTAAAATTAAATCATCTCTCCCGCCCGGCGGTGTCCGCTGGAGCAGAGGTGCAAACTGTGCCCAGTTACCACAACTACCACTCCAGCGGTGATGATGGTGACGTCACTGTTGTACGGCAAAGGCGGCCGTAGAAGCAGGCTAGTGGGAACCAGCCTTTAGTTAGTGGGCAAGGATACTAAACAGGTCATAGCTATAAATTATTGCTTATATTCACTAAAGAAATGTATAATGGTTCCCAAATTACAATGGAATTTATGTTCTGGGCATTTACTTACAGCACTTACTTACTTACTTACTTACTTAGAGTTTACAGCACTTACTTACTTACTTACTTACTTACTTACTTACTTACTTAGAGTTTACAGCACTTACTTACTTACTTACTTACTTACTTACTTAGAGTTTACAGCACTCACTTACTTACTTACTTACTTACTTACTTACTTAGAGTTTACAGCACTTACTTACTTACTTACTTACTTACTTACTTACTTACTCTGGCCTTGCTTACAGTTACCTCTTCCCTGATATGTTCCCTGAGGACCTTACTTACAGCACTTACTTACTTACTTAGAGTTTACAGCACTTACTTACTTACTTACTTACTACTTACTTACTTACTTACTTACTTACTTACTTACTACTTACTACTTACTTACTTACTTACTTACTTACTTACTCTGGCCTTGCTTACAGTGACCTCTTCCCTGACATGTTCCCTGAGGGGGAGTTAGTGAGGGACCTTCAGAGGGAGCTGGACGGCCTCATACAGGACGGCGTGAGGCATATCGTGCGGCTGCTTGGTAACTCTGACTCCCGCACCACCACCACCGCCGCCCAGACCGAGGACACCTTCATCATGGACCAGCGCAAGAAGAGTTCAAGTACAGGAAGTAAGTCATTGGTGGGCACTTTTTAACCAGTAATTACCTATACTACTGTAGGCTATTTTTTTTAACGAGGCCAAAATTCCATTTTATCTTAACCCATGGGCTGCGGGTGGACTCTTAAGAGGTTTCTCTGGTGGGCTGCGGGTGGCCTCTTAAGAGCGGGGTTTTTAAAGGCATACCAAAACCGCGGGCATTAACCCAGGCGGCTACAAATTGGTGTGTAGGTGTAGTACAACATGGCAACTCGAGATATGCGAGAGCATATGCGAGCGCATGCGAGATATACGCGATATTACGCTCTAACCCATAGCGTATACGGGCGGATATTCGCCCGGGAAATCTCGCCGCGCGACACCAATCTAGCCATACGATGCAGTTCGCGCCACATTTTTCAACTACGGACCGCCCCCCCCACCCCACCCTCCCCAGACATATTTGGGGGGTCAAATATATATGGCCGGGTGCGCTACAACATTCCCTACACGCTGATGTAGTTTTTATCGATTTTTGCAAGGGTCGTCAAAATGACCATACCCTTCGCCCAGGGCTTAGGTGTATAAAGCATACCCTTAGCTTGTTAAGGGTTAAGGTCTCATGCTTGAAATGATGCCTCCGGGTATTTGGGTCTGGGCTCGTTGGGTCTGTAGTCTGTAGGAAAGATTGACACTGGTAATATTTACTGCTCTGCATTATTGCATGAAGAAACAAACATTGGAAAGCTTGAATATGCTGTAACCGAAATTACCCCCTTGAGGCCCAGAACGTTATTTCCCTTGTAATTTGGGTACCATAAGACAATTTGTAGTGACTATAAGCAATGTATTATAGCTATGGCCTGTCTAGTATCCTTGTCCACTAACTCATTTGGTTTATTCAGTTACTTTTCGTAATTTTATGGCTGGACAACAGACCATTGTTTGTAGCCAGGGAAAGATCTGGGTGTGAAGGTGAAACCAGTAATTACCTAGAGGCTATTTGTTTTAATGAGGCCAAAATTCCATTCTATCTTAAGGTCTCATGCTTAAAGTTATGCCTGTGTTTACCTGATAATAGGGTTAACTATGATAAAATACAGCTGAAATTAAGAAGAACTGTAGTATTCCCTTCTCTCGGCTTCAAATATCAGTCAGTAAACAGCAAAGGGTCAATATTTTAATAGATAGGACTTCTTTAGTATCCTTGGCCACTAACTAGTTTGGTATAATAAGTTAGTTGTCGTAATTTTATGGCTAACAACAGACAATTTTATATAGCAAGGGAAAGATCTGGGCGTGAAGGGCTTAAACAAACTAACCAAATTTAATTGTTGCTTTTCATAGATAAGAACATTAGCAAATAAGGAAGCTACAAGAGGCCGTGAGACCTACACGTGGTAGTTCCTGTTACTTAACACTACCTACATCCACCTGTCATCCCC
>JACEEZ010012748.1:35835-50835 GCA_016584305.1 Chionoecetes opilio
CTTGCCAAGACTTACGTTAGGCGTATGAGGAGTGGTAGTTGACAAGGGCTGAGGGGGTATTTGAGCAGTTGCTTCGGACTGTGCACGGGTAACGGCACAGTTAGGAAAAAGATTTGGCTGCTCCTTTTCCATGTGAGCTGTGGGGTTGTATGGTAATGGTGAGTTATTAGTGACAAGGGGTGGAATGACTAACTCACCAGCCGGGATCGTTAGCTAACCCAGGAAGTTAGTATGAGGAATGGGTAAAGGACTTGTCCTCACTGACAGCAATGGTTACTACTCCCTTAAACAAGCGGACAATCAAGGTACACCCTAGCCGGGAGGTACGGGGAAAGTCTGGTGAAAATCCTTGAGGTACACCTTCTCCCCTGTATACTTCCGTTCTACTCCTGGAAGTGCAGATTTTAAGAGGATTGATTGGGCAGAAGCAGTATCCCGCATAATCTGGAGAGGGCGCTCCTCAGAGTCAGAGTCGAGGGAGACAGTACCTTGTGACCTGAAGGGTTTGAAAGGTTTCAGTAACAAAAGGGAGTGGAATTTGTGTTCACCGAAGCAAACTGGTTTAGAAAATGTGCCCATTTTAGCTACTTTACACCTAGGGTCAGGGACAGTTCTTTATGAGGTGGGCCAGTTTTCTTACAGAAATAGCAGAACACACTTGGCTTGGAACCACTATCTACAGACTTACCATCCTTTTCATAACTTGCACCTGAACTTACAATGGACTGAGCCGCCTTCTCTCCCGAGGATACAGGGCGATGTACTAAGGAAAAGACATCTGCTATTTTAGCAGCTTTGAGTAGGTTTGTCCATCCTTGTCTGTAATGTGCAACATGATTGAGTAGGATATTTTACGTTTTAAATTCATCCAGTGCTACGAGATTTACCAGATCGTCATAAGTGGTGACTGATGCAGACTTGAGCCAGTTTTTTAAGGGCTCTGAATTTCTCTGAGGCAAATTCTAGGTAAGTTTGACCAGTATTTTTGTTCATGTTGCGGAAGTTTTGTCGGTATCTTTCTGTGGTGACCGCGTAAGCTGTAAGTATAGCATCTTTAACTACATCATAATCGGCATTATCCTGCACACTGTCTAGAACAGATAAAGCCTTTCCATTAAGTTTTGGCTTGACAAGCCAGGTCCAATCCTCTTTAGGTACCTGAAAAATGCGTGGCAGAGGATTCGAACTCTCTAAAGAAGGCTTCAGGATCGTAATCAGAGAACTGAGGTAAAAGAGGTAAAAAATTTGTTAATTGTAATTTATTTGGAGTTTGAGTGGCGTGACCTTTATTCTGCAGATCGAGGACTTTTAACTGATGTTCTCTATCATGTTCTTTTTCTGCTCTTTCATGCTCTTTTTCTGCTCTTTCACGCTCTTTTTCTGCTCTTTCACGCTCTTTTATTTGTAACTGGTATTCGCGTTCGAGAACTTTTTTTTTCTCTTCACGCTCTTTTTTTTCTCTATCATGTTCTTTTTCTGCTCTTTCATAGTCTAACTTCATTTGTAATGCCTGCATTTTCACTTCTCCACTTCTAGGAGAAAGTACTGTGTCTGAAGAACCTCTAGAAGTTGGTGGTTTCTGACTGAGGGTCAGTTATTGGTTCTTCACCTAGATGAGTTAATATGAGTGTCATTAAGTGTTCCTTTTTAGTATCATGAGTGAACTGGATGCCAAAGTTAGCGGCAATATACTTGAGATGATCTTTAGTAACTCTTACAGCTTTAAGTTCTTCAGCAGAGGGATTACCGACAAACTCTTCCGCATCAAACCCCATAATTAATGTTAAAACAAAATTAAGAACCACAATAGGGTTAGAAGAGAGATGCCAAGGGCGTATTTCAGGAAAATCACTCGAGCTATTAACTGAACTACCCTGACATGAGATTTGATAGGGGAATGACCCCTGGAGATGTATCACTTCGAAGGATATAACGAGCCAGTGGAGAAGTACCAGAGAATGCAGTACCCACAATACGCACACAAGATCTGACATAAGTACTCAAATGTTTGAGTTTTGAACTGGTCAAGTTAATAATCGAGTGAGTTAACGAGATTTGGAACATCGCTGGTTCCGTGAGAAAAGATGAGTCAGTATAGCTTAGCGGGGAGGAAGTGTCCTACTTGGAAAAATATCAAACAGAGCAATAAGGTAATTTAAGCAGTGTGACGAACTGGAAAATGCCTCTACACCAGGCCTTCGTGTAGTGAGTTTTTAAAGGCACAGCTATCCACACGCTCAATCATGTAGCACACGTAAGTAATAACCCACCAACATAGACACAGTGAACTTTCACAACAAAAGAAAATACCTGGGGTGAAACACAGAAAAATATGAATATCACTGAAGTGAGATTAAGAAATAACAACCGTAAAGGTTATTACATCCCCGGACAGGCCCCCAACTGTTACGAGCGAGACAGTGAGTTGTCTAGAAGAATGAGTAGCGAGACTGAAACGCCCGAAACCATAACAAAAAGGTGATGGAAAGAAGTAGATAACAATAACAATTTAATAATATCAAATAAATCACCTTGTAGCAAGGAGTTAAGATGATCTTGCTTTTGAAGCACAAACAGAGATGACTAAAGAAAATGCTTATATAACTAAATGACCAATATGTACATAACACAAGATAATTAACCCTAGAGAAAAACACAAAAAGAATACTAAGATTAATTTCACCACCAGGTAGTAAAGCTAATAATAATAATGTGAGTTGACTTGAGTAGAGTCCCCGGTGCTAATGTTGACTGGTTAATACTTACTTAAAGGCACAAGAATGGTGTTACTGCTATGTTCCTCGAGAGAGTAGTAACGCTTCAGCTATATACAGATGACTGGCTAACAAAAGAAAACGAGGTTTATAAATGCCCTCGTATTTTGCCTGGGGCTGCTTCACTCAGCTTTGAGTCGAAACAAACCGGCGAGATCCCGGAGTAGTTCCGGTGCCTTCCTTCGTGTTGATTGAGGAAGGGTAGTTAGTGGTACTCCAGGCAGTGTGTGTGTGTGTGTGTGTCACACAGGATGAGGATAAGGCGAAGCTTATGATACAGTAGTAGTAGGAGATTCAGAATAGTAGTAGTAGTAGTGGTAGTAGCAGTAGTACTAGGAGATTCAGAATAGTAGTAGTAGTAGTGGTAGTAGCAGTAGTAGTAGGAGATTCAGTATAGTAGTAGTAGTAGTAGTGGTAGTAGCAGTAGTACTAGGAGATTCAGAATAGTAGTAGTAGTAGTGGTAGTAGCAGTAGTAATAGGAGATTCAGAATAGTAGTAGTAGTAGTAGTAGTAGTAGTACATAAGAACAGTAACATAAGGAAGCTACAAGAGGCTGGGAGACCTACACGTGGTAGTTCCTGTTACTTAACACTACCTATATCCACCTTTCATCCCCATCCATAACACTGTCCAGCCTCCTTTTAAAGCTCCCTAATAAGAACATAGTAACATAAGGAAGCTACAAGAGGCTGGGAGACCTACACGTGGTAGTTCCTGTTACTTAACACTACCTACATCCACCTTTCATCCCCATCCATGAAATTGTCCAGCCTCCTTTTAAAACTCCCTATTGACTCCCCACTAACTACCCCACGACTGAGTCCATTCCAAGCATTTACCACCCTATTTGTGAACCAGTTTCTCCCTATTTCTTTCTCCACTCCTAAGATTTCCTGACACATTCCATTAAATCCACTGAAATGATCCACTTTTTCACAGGTTTATGAGGGGCAGGTGGTGGAGTCTGGTCTAAACACTCCTAAATCTTAGTCTATCTTTGTCTTAACACTCGTAATAATCCTTCGCTTCCTATTAAATCCCCTGAAATGACCCACTTTTTCCCAGGTTTAAAATGAGCGGAGGTGGGGATGGGTTGGAGCCTGGTCTAAACACTCGTAATAATCCGTCATTTCCTATTAAATAAACTGAAATGACCCACTTTTTCCCAGGTTTAAAATGAGCGGAGGTGGGGATGGGTTGGAGCCTGGTCTAAATCACTCCTTAAATAATCCGTCGTTTCCATTAAATCCACTAAATGACCCACCATTTTCCCAGGTTTTAAATGAGCGAGGTGGGATGGTGGAGCCTGGTCTAAACACTTGTAACACTCGTTAATAATCCGTCATTTTCCTGATTAATTCCTGAAATGACCCACTTTTTGACCCTATTTAAACCTTAGAGATTTCCCTGCTACTTTCATTTCATATTTTATCCTTTTATCACTTTTCCGCAGGTTTATAATGAGCGGAGGTGGGGACGGGTTTGGAGTCTGCGTCCCTAGTGCGTACACGGCAGCAGCAGGAGGACGCAGCTACAGGTCTGAGGGCAGCGTGCACGCGAGGCTGGCCACGGCGGGGGGCTCCGGTCGTCGGGGGCTTCGAGCTGGCCGGGATAACGCTGGTAGGGCGCGACGACTGGATTATGTGGAGATGACGCGCCTCTCCATCTTGCAGTTCCCTACTGGGATGCCATTCACAGGTAAGGAATGTGGTTTGTTTTAATAGTTAATATAAACAATAGAATGATTTCTAGGTACTAATTATACAGTATGCACGGTAATTTTAGGTATCTAGTTCTCCGATCCTCTCCTGCAGTATTAAGTGTAGTGTGAATAATACGTGTCTGCAGATTTAGTGTTAGTAGTGGAGGTAGTGGTGGTGTTGGAGAGGGATAAAAAGTATAGTGGACTCCAATTACGTGGAGGAGTGGTGAGGATGTTGTGTGGTGGTGGAGAGGGAGAAAGTATAGTGGTCTGCAGATAAGTTGGAGGGTGGTGTGGTGGGGGGTATAATTATAAAGTATAGTGGTTCTGCAGATTAAGTGGAGGGTTGGAAGGTGGAGGAGTGGTGTGGTGGAGAGGGAAAAAGTATAGTGTGGACTTCCAGATTTATAAGGTGGAGAGTGGAGGAGTGTTGTGGTGGAGGAGGAGAAAATATAGTGGACTCCAGATTAAGTGAGGAGTGGTGGTGGTGGAGAGGGGAAAAGTATAGTGGAACTCCAGATAAGTGTGAGGAGTGGAGGAGTGGTGTGGTGTAGAGGGAGAAAAAGTATGTGGACTGCAGATTATGTGAGTGTTTGGTGGAGTAGGAGATGGGAGAAAAAGTTGTTCAGGGTGAAGAGAGGTAGAAGAGAAAATGCGTTGGAGTACAATATTAAGTGGAGGAGTGGTGGTGGATGAGAAGAGGGAAAAAGTATGTTCAGGTTGACGAGGATTGGCCATTCACAGGTAATCTTTGTCCTAACAATACTTTTAATAGATACAAATAGACTGTTATGTATTCTGGTAGACGGATATACATAGGAATTATCAGTATCTCTCTCTCATGTTCACGAGACCTAGAGAGCACCATTCAACAGTAAATCTTTTTCGTCCATTCATTTTTAAGTATGTTTTATCAGATCACTATTAAAACATAAGAAAATAGAAGCACAGAGGCGCGATACCCCAGCCACGTGTATTCCCTGTATTAGATAATGTAAGAAGGATCTAGGTAAGATCAGTAGACTTTAGGTATTTAGCATCTCCTCTCTCAGTTCCCCAAGGATGCCATTCATCAGTAGGATTCAGAACATAAGATACTAAGGAAGCTCAAGAGGCTGGGAGACCTACACCTTGGTAGTTCCGTGTTACAGAAGTTACTTAACACTACTACATCCACCGTGACTACGAGCCTGCACCCATGTCTTGCATAGCTTAGGCATTGATCTATCTACAGGAAAACAGGGACTCAATAGGGTTAGAATTGAAGTAATCCAGATAATTAATCCTAAATTCGTGTTCAGCATGCCAATAAGATATCTGACAAATTTTCTATGAACTTGATAATTTCTAAATTTTCCTCAAAATATGTAGGTCTTCCCTTAGTTTTTTTTGATAAAAAATCACGTTTTTTATATTTTAACTCAACTATAAGTTAGTAAAATAAAAGTAGAATACATAATATGTTAGCAGTATAGTGTGACAAAGATAAAACACCCCCCTTTCTCTATAGATCTATGGTTAGAATCGATTTTCATTCAAGTAATCGGAAACTATTACAGTTTGTGTTTTTTATACAAACTAAAATTTTTCTCTGAAAGGTCTATGATTAATGGATTGCTGGTTGCAGCATGGGTACCACTCTTCAGTCCGCCAAACTTGGCTTTCGATGCAGTTTTTTCCTCCAAACTATTATTAACTCCTGTACAAACTGTTATAAACATGTTTGCTAAATTCTCGGGTATTTTTTTCTCGGCATGAAATCGCGAAATAATTTCCTCTCACTATTGAAGTTTGTTGGATCAGTTGTAGATCAGTCTGGATCTGATTTGTGGAGGATTTTTTCTGTCCGACCAACAGCTTGGAAGACCGACGCTGGATTTTATATTTAAAAAAAAAAATTTCTTCCCAAATTTCTTTTTTATATTTGGTAATAATTACACTAGAGAGAAAACCATCCGTATGGACAGACCTCCCCGTGTGTGTGTGTTGTGTGTGGTGTGTGTTGTGTGTGTGTGTGTGTGTGTGTGTGGTGTGTGTGTGTGTGTTGTCCATGTCAAGACCATGTCATGGTCTTGTCACTCTTGAGCGGTCTGATTTGCATCGGCAGTTCCAGCCTTTTCCCGGTACGGCTTGGAGGTCATTATTTTACAAATCTTTGGGTATGCTGGGGACCTTTCACACACTATCACACACCCCAATCCCGGTCTTTGCTCAAGGGGGACAGTAACCGCCCGAAATGTCCAGTGAATAAATCTCCCTGGAGCAAGCGAGGATTCGAACCAGCTAACCCACAGAATGGCAGGTTTTATAGGCGTCCTTATGGTGGGAGAGGCGATCGCTCCCGCACCCCTCCCCCCACATACTACCTTCACTTATAACACACCCCACACCCCCCATTTCCCGGCGTGGGCCCCTAAGATTGATTGGTTTGATAATCTTAATAAGAGAAATTTGCACATAATTGTTAAACTCTTAATTCCAATAAATCCATAAGCAGTATGTACTGTGTTCCCTGTTTTCTCTTAATTTTCGGCTGGCAATAGGGTGTGTGTTATGCGTAGACATGTCTAACAAGAGACGTATCTTATTTTCCCAGCTGGCAAAGGAGGTGTATTTAGGTACATAGTAACCCCTTTCACGCCCGCTCTTTCCTTTATAATATATTAATATTGTGTCTGTTGTTAGCCATAAGATTACGAAAAATTTTACTTTAATACTAAACTGGTAGTGGACATGTCCTAAACAGGTCATTCTATTAAACTATTGCTTATATTCATTAAATTGTCTAATGGTACTACCTCAATTGCAATGGAAATACGTTTTCTGGGCCTCATAGGGAGTTATAGATCGGTCCAATTACAAAGCGTCCTTATCTTTTCAGGCTGGGAGAAGAGTGGTGTATTAAGGTAATCATTCTATTATTATTATTAACATATTATACAGAGGCCTCTGCTTACTTTTCAGGCTGGCATAAAGAGTGTGTAGTATTGTTGATTAGTACCTATAACACTTGAGCCTGTACTTCCTTTCCCGCTGGCAAGGGCTTTCCATCGACTGCTGCTGCTGGTGGTGGGTCTTGGCCTGGCTGCCGAACACCATTATTGACTCTTCGTGGTGGCCTAACGTGATCCCTTTTTTTCCGCAGAGGTGGACTGTGCATGTCCGGTCCCTGTGCAAAGGGGGGCTGGGTGAGGCAGTCTGTGGTGTTCAATTTATTGGGTTTTTGATGCGTTTACACTGAAAACAATCTTTCCTCCCTGGTTGTTTTGGTATTGTTGGGGTTAATTTTACTGTCTTATATCTTGAATTATTCATAGGAAGTATGAACTGACGATTGGACGGAATGATTTAATTTGATCACAATAACGCTGATCTTTATTGTACAATTATAATGTGTACTTTTCAGTCGCGTATAGATTAATTATTTCGTTTCTTTCTTTGTTTTGCAGCTGCCGTAACATTTATAGATGAATTGTTTTGTATTTTCTGCAGCTGCCGTAACGTTTATAGATGAATTGTTTTGTATTTTCTGCAGCTGCCGTAACATTTATAGATGAATTGTTTTGTATTTTCTGCAGCTGCCGTAACATTTATAGATGAATTGTTTTGTATTTTCTGCAGCTGCCGTAACATTTATAGATGAATTGTTTTGTATTTTCTGCAGCTGCCGTAACGTTTATTGGGATGATGATTGGCGCCATCATCTGGGGCAGCCTGAGTGACAGTGTGGGGCGGCGGCGAGCCCTGCTGTCCGCGCTCTTCGTCAATGCACTGTTCGGCATCATGACGGCTTTTATGCCAACTTACGGCAACTTTATGACCACCAGACTGTGCTCCGGTATCGGGTGAGTGTGGATCAGATTGTACTGCAGGGTGGATGATGTGAGGGAAGTGGAAGTGTGGATCAGATTGTACTGCAGGGTGGATGATGTGAGAGAAGTGGAAGTGTGGATCAGATTGTACTGCAGGGTGGATGGTGTAGGGAAGTGGAAGGAGGGGTGAAGTGGAAGTGAGGAGTGGAAGTGCCAGGTTGTCAAGTTAACTTTTCATATTCATGTCATGTATGAATATGTATAGATTTCTCTTGTAAGGTAACTGACGTGCCATTCCTATGTTTCTCTCTCAGCATTGGTGGCGGGATTCCCATTGTGTTCGCTTACTACTGTGAGTTCATGACACAAGCCGAGCGGGGACGACAACTCTCCTGGCTACTGGTGTTTTGGGCGGTGGGGGGAGTTTTCACCGCACTCATGGCATGGATCATAATACCCAGAACAGGTGGGTGGCTTGCACTTATAGCTCATCATTATGTATGTAGTAAATATTGCAATCTTCGTGAGTGCGTTAGGTATTTTTTTAGAGGTAAGTGGCTCGCATAGAGAGCTCATCATTATGTATGTAGTAATGGGTTGCCTGTCAGGAAGAGCATCAGGGGCGTAAAACTCATGCCGCAAATATAAATGAACGCCGACAATATAATTGGAAGCGTATCATCGACCGTCTAACCTCATAAGACATTACGAGAAAATCTGACGTTAAACAGAGAGAAAGATACTGAGAGAAGGTGAAAGATAGGGATGGAAGCATGTTGAGGAGAAGGCTGTGAAAGGAAGGTGGATGAAATATTGTGAACATTTTATGAGTGGAAGGAGTGGAAGTGCAGCCCTTGTGCCATGCATGGGAATGAAAGGTGGTGGTGGGAGAGGCATTGCAGATTAAAATTGAGGAAGTGAAGACGGCGATTGAAGCTTAGAAGAATAGAAAGATAAGAACATAAGAAAATAAGGAAGCTACAAGAGGCCGTGAGACCTACACGTGGTAGTTCCTGTTACTTAACACTACCTATATCCACCTTTCATCCCATCCATTAATTTATCCAGCCTCCTTTTAAAGCTCTCTATTAACTCTGCACTAACTACCCCATGACTGAGTCCATTCCAATCATTTACCACCCTATTTGTGAACCAGTTTTTCCCTATTTCCTTTTTAAATCTACGCTTTTCCAGCTTGAATCCGTTACTTCTTGTCACTACTCTACTTACTTGTTGCTCTATTTGCTGTTGTTGACTTGGCAGGTATTACGGTGGTTTTGGACGAGGAGCATCACTTCAGCTCGTGGCGCATCTTTCTGGTGGTGTGCTCGCTGCCTTCCTTCGCCGCAGTCATCGGCCTCTACCACATGCCAGAGTCACCGCGCTTCTTGCTGGAGAAAGGCAGAGAGGTGGAGGCCATGATGGTGTACAAGGTTTGTATTAACTATGTAAAAACTAGAAATATTACATGGTATATAGTACATTTTAGTATCTATTTTTTGGGGGTTATGTATTAACTATGTAAAAACTAGAGATATTACATGGTATATATATACATTATATTTGTTTTTTTGGGTGGTAATTTTTTGGTTTAGACCATTCCGTGATTTTCAGGCAACTGTATTATGAAAGCACAAATGAAGGGACCTCTCTCGAAACGCAAGAGTGAAGGGCCTATATAAACTAAACCTAACTCTGCATTATAACCTCCTATTTTGCTAGTAACCAAGCCCCCTAGAATGGCTACCCAAAAAGACCCCCACCAAGGGAGGTCCTCAGCCGTAATAAAACCTTCTTTTTTAGGGGGCGGGAGTTTATCTTATTTTTTTATCTTATCTTTTTTGGGAGGCGGTGGCAGAGTGGTTAGCGTCTCTGAGTGGCGTTCTCGGTGATCTGAGTTAGATCCCCGAGGGGTGCCAAAATCCACTTAAAATCTTTCTGCACCGTCGAGTGGCCTAAGAACACCCACATGCCCTGCCCATTAACTCTGCCTTCGATTGCGAGTGCATCGGAGGACACAGGGGGGCGGCATGAGCCTTTAATCACAGGCGTCACTATAACAATGCTGCTTGTGCCCCCACGGGCGAGGGCCAACCCTCACAGCCCTCAAGTGAACTTCCAGGACCTACCATCCCACCCCTGGAGGGCTCTCACTGCCTACACGTGCTATAGGCCAAGATGGGGGGGGAAAAAAAAAAAAAAAAATAGATTTTTTAATGGATTTGTACCTTTCAGAAAATTTTCAAGTGGAATAATGCGAACAACCCTGGAGCCGAGTACCAGATAACCGAGCTGGAGCTTCCCTCCGGCACACACCGCCCTCTCAGACCCAACAGTTCGCCTCAAGCAACGGCCAAGAACTTTGGTGCCGACATCACACAGGGACTAGAACACGTAAGTTGCAGATACCACGAAAAAGTCACTTAAAAAATACAAACATAAGAACATAAGAACATAAGAAAATAAGGAAGCTACAAGAGGCCGCGAGACCTACACGTGGTAGTTCCTGTTACTGAACACTACCTACATCCACCTCTCATCCCCATCCATGACTTTATCCAGCCTCCTTTCAAAGCTCCCTATGGACTCCGCACTGACCACCTGACGACTGAGTCCATTCCAATCATTTACAAATACAATACAAAATACAAGGATTCATAATTCATTAGGTTAGAACCATCATTGATCAGTTAAATTTTAGAGAAATACTTAATATTAGGCACTGGTAAAATTTCTATCTGGGTTTTCATTGTGCAAGGAGGTACTGCATACATTATTCTCTTTTCAGTCCATGGGACTTTTTATGCAGCTGTTCGTGCCGCCCTACTTCAAGATCACCCTGGTGCTGCTGGTGGTGTGGCTCTGCTCCTCCTTCGGGTGAGTGAGCCAGATCCCCCGGGCTGTGGTGTCCAAGCAACACTAACACTCACTAGGGTTAGACAGAGACTCCTCCTCCTTCGGGTGAGTGAGGTATATAACATAAGAAAATAAGGAAGCTACAAGAGGCCGTGAGACCTACACAAGGTAGTTCCTGTAGAATGTATCCCCCGGGCTGTTGTATCCAAGCAACACTCTGATGTGTTCTGGTGTGTTCAGTGCAGAGTTGAGCAGGTTAGGGGTGTAGTATACACCCTTACTAATGGCAACCCTGGTGTGTTCAGTGCAGGGTTGAGCAGGTTAGGGGTGTAGTATTCACCCTTACTAATGTTCAGTGCAGGGTTGAGCAGGTTAGGTGTCATGTCATCATTAATCCAGCAGTGTTGAGACATGAAGGGTGACAAATTAGTAACCCTTCTGGATCTCCAATATTTATGGTGTCTACTATAAGACTTTTCCGTTTATTACCAGGTTTTATGGGCTTTCGGTATGGTTTCCTGAGTACATCAAGCTATTGACGATAGAAGAATACAACAGAAATGCTACTGATGTCTCCGGTAAGTGTTGGTTGACCAGTCTGCTTATATAACACATGGCTTACATCAGAAAAAGAGTTAGATAGGGAGTGCAACCTTGTAGCTGGGAACCCATAACATACGTATTCTTGTATTCACATGATGCTTGGATTTTGTCCTGACTTTAACCCCTTCACGCCCAGATCTTTCCTTGGCTATAAAAAATTGTCTGTTGTTAGCCATAAAATTACGAAAAGTAACTAAATAAACCAAATTAGTTAGTGGACAAGGATACTAAACAGGTTATAGCTATAAAAACGTTGCTTATATTCGCTAAAAATCGTCTAATGGTGGTCAAATTACAATGAAACTTACGTTCTGGGTCTCAAAGGGTTAATACTCTATCAGCGTTAACTGGATTTTTTTTTTTTTTTTTCTTCAACTGTTTATATAATCCTATAGAAGACAAATGATGTATCAGTACCTGTTCGGATTCAAACCCGAGCACAGGGCTGTCTTATCCACCTTGCAGTATGGTGATTAAAAAGGAAGGCTATAAGGAAGGCTATATCCATCCTGTAATAAGGGGACCAAAACTGAACCGCATAGTCTAAGTGAGGTCTGACTAGAGCCAAATAAAGCTTCAGAATAACATCAGCACTTCTACTTTTAACACTTTAACCCCTTCACGGCCAGATCTTTCCTTGGCTATAAACAAAATTGTATGTTGTCGAGCCATAAAATTACGAAAAGTAACTGAATATACCAAATTAGTTAGTCGACATGGATACTAAACAGGTCATATCTATAAATTATTGCTTATATTCATTAAAATATTCTAATGGTACTCAAATTACAATGGAAATTACGTTCTGGGCCTCAAGGGGTTAAGATTGCTTTCAAACTGACCCATACTAGATCACTAATTATAATGTTTCTCCGCTAACCAGACATCACTATTGAGGACCAGGTCTTCAACAGCACACAGGATAACATTCACTACTTCAATGTTAAATTTGAAAACGTGACATTCAAGAACACTGTGCTGAACCACGTTTTGTTCCTCAACTGTTCTCTGCACAACTGCATCTTCTCGGACATTAGGAGCAGCAAAACATTCTTCAAGTGAGTCAAAATTCTTATATGAATTGCAGCGTGAATGTACATTAGTTGAGTCAAAATTCTTATATGAATTGCAACGTGAATGTACATTAGTTGAGTCAAAATTCTTATATGAATTGCAACGTGAATGTACATTAGTTGAGTCAAAATTCTTATATGAATTGCAACGTGAATGTACATTAGTTGAGTCAAAATTCTTATATGAATTGCAACGTGAATGTACATTAGTTGAGTCAAAATTCTTATATGAATTGCAACGTGAATGTACATTAGTTGAGTCAAAATTCTTATATGAATTGCAGCGTGAATGTACATTAGTTGAGTCAAAATTCTTATATGAATTGCAACGTGAATGTACATTAGTTTTAGGGCAAAAATTCTTATATGAATTGCAACGTGAATGTACATTAGTTGAGTCAAAATTCTTATATGAATTGCAACGTGAATGTACATTAGTTGAGTCAAAATTCTTATATGAATTGCAACGTGAATGTACATTAGTTGAGTCAAAATTCTTATATGAATTGCAACACAGGGTTTATGAACGTATATTAGTTATCTGAAAATGCTGTTCATCCTTCCTATCTCGGAAAGTGGATAAATGGGTACCTGGGGAAACCTTGGGAAGGTAACTGTGGTAACCCGGATGTCACACTAGCCCTGTGTCCCGGGGTAGCGGGTTCTCACCCACCACAGCAGGCTGAAGGGCTAATGCTACGGAGATGAGCACCGAGGCCACACGCAAAAAACACTATAAAACATTGCTTACATTCACTAAAATTGTCTAATGGTACACCCAAATTACAATGAAATTTACGTTCTGGGTCCCAAGGGGTTAAGTCACGTTATTTGATCTTGTACGCAGGAACTCCAAGCTACATTTCATCAACTTCACCGACACCGACATGTATCCCTACCGCTTCCCCAACTGTGAGATGCAAAACATCACCAATCACGGCCTTGCTCCCGGCTGTACACTGGACTTTGATTACAACATCCATTATAAGGAGATCTTCCAAGAAAACCTCATTGGCCAGTTGACTATGATTCCTGGCACCCTGGCAGCCTCTCTCTTCATGGATAAACTGGGTCGTGTCAAAGTTATGAGTAAGTACACACTGGAGCCATGCTTTC
The DNA here is from genome assembly GCA_016584305.1 of Chionoecetes opilio. Classification (NCBI taxonomy): domain Eukaryota; kingdom Metazoa; phylum Arthropoda; class Malacostraca; order Decapoda; family Majidae; genus Chionoecetes; species Chionoecetes opilio. Next base: position 49,773 of record JACEEZ010012748.1, read on the forward strand.
TACACTAACATCCAAGACTAAGCTAAAATAGTGTTTTGTATAATATATATATGTGGATATCAGCAATTGGTGGTGGAATCTTGGTGGTCCTTTGCATATATGGAATTCATATGTGAAAAACAACACTCACTTGTATCTTATGTCGAGAAAAGAATAAGTTTTATTATTTTTCTTGGACTTGTAATACTGTATATAGATATAACAAGTCCATTTACTTATATAGCCGTGCTTTATTTACAGGCATCTCCATGGCTCTATCATCCTTGTCAGCATTTTTCATCTGGTTTCTCAATAGCAAAACCGGTGTTATTGTGTTTGAGGCGGTGTTCAACTTTATCTTCATCTCCGGCTGGAATGGCTTGGACATCACCACCACCGAGGCTTTCCCCACACACATCAGGTACTGGTACAGGCGCTTGCATCACGCTACACCACACACTCACTCATACAGTGATAGGGGCTTACATGTCACTATAACCGTGGCCACCGAGAGACAAGGCCTGGTGGATCGCCCGTGACGTCACACCATAAGGATACCACCCGCTCCGCTCCCCGTACAAGTTTACCTACCTAATATAATGTTTATCAGCATAAAAGATATACTGTTATTCTTCGGAATGTTTGTTCTATAATATTATCAAAATAAAAAACCATAAAACACACAAAGAAAATGCCATTATGAGACTTTCAAGAAATATGCATGAACTTAAACTCTTCGCCATTTAATATTTTGCTCGCAAACATTTTACATGGAGAATATCAATAGAAGCGAAATTTAATTAGCTTTCCATTGATATATTTCGTTTAGTGATAAATGAATTAGCGGCATGCATAAATTAGCGTTAACTAGATATAAAAAATCATGAAATCGCATAATTTTCTACCTAATATATGTTTATCAGTATAAAATATATACTGTTATCTTTGGAAATGTTTGTTCTATAATATTATCAAATAAAAAAACCGTAAAACACACTAAAGAAGTGCCATTATGAGACTTTCAAGAAATATGCATGAACTTAAACTTTTCGCCATTTAATATTTTGTGGAAAAACTTTTTACA
>JACEEZ010012749.1:0-17500 GCA_016584305.1 Chionoecetes opilio
CTCACAGTAAACCACTCACACCCACAGGCAAGCACGCCGCACTACCCGATGCCCCAAATCCCTCGTTCTTTTCTTCTCACTCGCTGACAAAAAATATCCTGTCTACCGTTGTCAAAAGGGACACTGATAGTATGATGCGTAACAAGTGTATCTCGTTATTCTGGCTAAATGGGTATCGGGGACCAGGGAGTTGAAACAGCTTTGATGTGACATGTGTGTAACAGGCGTATGTTGACTTCTTTTTTTTCACACGTTCTTAAACAACTTTACACTTGGGGATGTTTCCTGTACATTATGTATTCTTTCTTTTCTGCCCAACACGGACGCGACCAAGAATATATATTTATCGCTGCCAGCGCGTGATCCTGCTGCCCGGGACATGGCTTACACAATCATAAACTATCTATACAATGATATAATAACTCGGTAAAAGACTATGCAATCTTATTGGTAAACTGCGTCCACTCCTTTGTTGATATGAAAGGATGCGACGCGATTATATTAGGCCTACATATGAATATATTTTTCCACACCGAGTAAATAATGTGAATGTCCATAAAAGGGATACATTACATCAAACTCCATACGAGTCTGTGGTGATCATCTTAACCTACATGCATGCCAATACTGCTCCTTTGTATATATATATAAATATATCTGATACATAAGTTAATGACTGAGACATTTTCAGGAAAATCGCATACTTTTTCTGGTTGCTACATAATTTGTTTTGTTTTTCAACTCACGAACATAGTACATTTCAGTCACGCAGACACTGTCATGCTGAGTCTGGAAAATCCCATTGTTGATTTTTTTTTCTCAGGCATGACGGTGAAAGAGTAGACATTTAACGCATCGTTACAGCTCATGTCTGTCATCAGCTATAGGTGTTGAAGAATTATTGCCTGGGGAGTTGATTGGGTGGGTGGGGGACATAATGATTAGCTAAAGGATTACGGCATTATGTGCTTTTCCAAAAGTGGTTTATTTTCTTGGGAAGAAGCACTGCTAACGGACTCATGTGAGGGGTAGGCATCCAGCGTGTGATTATGCAAGAATAAATGTCGTGACGATTTTTTTTTATTTTCATATAAGGCTGGGTGGTGAAATTCCAACATCGTGAAGATATTCTAAGCTTACCGCGGTACATGACTGGAAGATAATAGCTGGCGGATTTATTTCTTCTTCTCAGAATAGTATAGAGAAGCTATTTAGACACTAACCACCCTGCTTGGGATGGAGTAGACGACTGAGCTCGATCTGCCATCTGGTGGCCGTCTGGAACTACCCGGCAGCTAGAATGTCGGGTCTCGGGCTCGACCCTTTTTTTCCATTATTCCCTACCAAACCAGCTACAATAAGTTAATCATGGTCAACATAGGTTTATGCAAAATGGAAATATACGAGTTTTACATTATCCATTTGGGGTTATAATGAGGATTGTTGGCAAAATAGAAACATTCGATCACAGGTGTCCTACAACATTCTACTAAATACTGTAGAGGAATGCTTCAAAAGGGGGGTGCATGGGTTAATATTACCTTCTTTTTTGCATACATGGAGGTAATTTAACCCATGCACCCGCCTTAAAGCATTCCTTTACAGTATTTATAGAATTTTTGTAGGACACCTGTGATCGAATGCTTCTATTTTGCCAACAATCCTCATTATAACGCCATGAATAAAGTAAAACTCGTATATTTCCATTTGCATAAGCCTATGTTGACCAGACAACACTTAATTGTAGCTGGGTTTGGTAGGGAATAATGGCAAATAAGTCGAGCCCGACACCCAGAGACCCGACATTCTAGCTGCCCGGGTAGTTCTCAGACGCCCACTAGATGGCAGATAGAGCTCAGTCGTCTAGTCCATTAACTACTTTGGATTCTTGGATGTACTGGCCGCTTCGCATTATGCTACAGGCCTAAAGAATATACGTCATTCGCTGTAACGGAGAACCACGGAAAGTCTACTCAATGCGGAAAAATATTTCCGGTATTAATGAGCCATTCATCAACTGTGTTGTGTGTGTGTTGTGTTGGCTATCAGCATATCGGTAATATAACGGTGGTTTTTGGTCACACCCTGATGCAAACTCATTACCATAGTCGAAGCACACATCACTTTACCACATTTCCATGTTTAACGATGGTAGCAAAACGAAGACCAATGTGGTTGACGATAGCAGCTGCTTGAATCTAAAATCAACCCCACTTAAGTAACCACACAAATTTTCCACACTAATTCATCTGAAGCCTATTAGTCCATGTTCACTTAAATATTTTCATCCAGTGTAATGGTGACATTCTGACCGGCTGGCATTTGCTAAGCAACCTCTCTACTCCACAGGCCGATGAAACCTGTCTGGGCGGTCCACCGGCTCACCGGCCGTAGGGATGTGCACCGGTATCCTGTATATACCGAAATACCGTATTTAAGCCCGGATTACGGTATTCGTAATTTTATTTTCCGGTATCCGGTATCGGTTTTAGTATTGCATCGGTAATCACCCACCCGTATCGGTATATTATTTTTGGTCGGTATTGGATTTTCGTATTAATGTTTTTTTCCTCTCTTTTTTTTCCCTCGAAAACGACTCCTGACTATACCAGACCAAGACTGACCTAGTGCTATACTCCGAGCTTGGAGGAAGTATGAGTGGAGGCGCCCTCAGCCGCGCGGCCTGTGTTGTCCGTTGAAGCCACTTTTTTGTCCCCCGTCCCCCACACTGTGTGGGCAATGTCAACGCACTGGGTTGACGAGATACCCACTCTTTCTTTCACTTTTTACACTGTTTGCCTTAATGTAATCACGGTGTGTGAAATTATACTTCTGTGTTACTGGCTACCATATATTACATTCATATTTGTGCATATTTTTAGGTCCCCTTAGAGCTAGTGCACTAAGCTATTGGATAGGAAAAGTCGCCACCCAGGCAAACAATGGGTATACCAGGCAACCAATACCGGACATCTGGTTAGGTAACCAGGCTACACTTAGATCTGAAAGAAAAAGAACCACACGTCTGGCAACGCCGTGCCACCCTGACCAGGCCGGCCTGTCCGCCAGCCGCTCGGACCATCATTTTCTTATTTTGCCTTCATCGCGTCAACACCGGCTGCTGCGTCTCCTGTAACACCTGTGGTTGTTTTCTCTTCAGGCCCTATGGTAACACCTGCCTGTTTTTTCGTGTTTTACGTGGTGTGTGTGTGGAAGTTTTTACCCATATCATGCTTCGTATCTTCTGTAGGGTTTAGGGCATGGGGGGTGTAGTTTTTCTTCATCCCTGGCCGGCCCAGCTTGTCCTTAAATATATTTTATTCCGCTTGTGTCTGTTTTCTGTGTGTTTAAGCTACGCCCCAGGGGCGCGGCTTTCACCCTTTTCCCCTGGCAATTATTTCCCGCCAGGGCGTCCCTGGCCTGACACCTGTCTGCCACGTGCTGAAGCTGAGATGGGCGGGTGGTTACTTAGTTCTCCCACCACGACCCCCCCCCCCCACGCCCGGACATCCTCCCAAGGGCTGGTGCGGGGGGTTTTGGTTGGTCCTGGTCTGGCCACGTGTAGCTGAGATGGGCGGATGGTTTACGTATTCTCCCAGCCACCCCCCCCCCCCACGCCCGGACCCTCCGGACCCTCCGGGGGGTTTGGTGTGTCCTGGTCTGCCACGTGGTCCGCTGAGATGGTGCGGATGGTTACGTAAGTTCCACGTAGCACGTTTTCCACGTGGCTGGAGCCACGCCCCCCCCCCCCCGCCCACCCTCCCAAGGGTGGTGTCGGGGGAATTTGGTGGTCCCCTGTCTGCCACGTGTAAGGAGATGGGCGGATGGTTACGTTGTTCCTCAGCCACGCCCCACCCCCCGCCGACCTCCGCAAGGGCTTGGTGCGGGGGTTTGGTGGTCCCTGGTCCTGCCCCCCCGCCTGGCCACGTTTGCCGCTGAGATGGGCGGATGGTTACGTCCCGCCTCTTGCTGGGCCCAACCTTCCCCGCTCCACCCGCCCGGACCCTCCCATGGGCCGGTATGGGAGTTTGAGCGGTCCTGGCTTGCCATGTCGACCCACCCCCCTTTCCCCCGACCATCCACTTACCTGGGGTCCGGGGCAGTGCGTGTGGCGATGCAGGTGGGGGTTTGGGGGCGTTTTTCGTGTTGCTCTAAGTCCCTTTCCCTCTCACCTGGTTACTCTTCTTTTCCAGGCGGATCAATTGTGAGGCCCAGGGCTGCTCGGTGTCTGTTAGTCCCGAGGCCCCCCCACAAGTTCTGCTCCTCGCACGCCCCGTGCCGTCTGTCGGACCTTTTTTCGTCCGCCGATTGCCCGGTTATGCGTGGTTGGCTGCGGCCTCATCCTCCCGATGGGGTGTGCCCTGCTTTACCGGCGAGGCCTATGCTGAAACCTCAAGGAGTGTGGTCCGAAGGCTTTTTAATTCTCGCCAAACGCAGCCAACTTCCGTCTGTCCTGGGCGGACCGGTCTCTGGGTTCTCGGCTAGCGCCTCGCCAAAGTCGTCAGCTCCTCCTCGTCTCGCACCTCCCGACCCCTGCCTCTGCTTCCATGACTCGGCGTCGATCATGCTGACGGTGGAGCATGATCTGGCGTCCTCCTCAGCTCCCTCACCATGACCGCGACTCCCCAGGTCGAGGACTTGCCGGTTGGTCTGTGGCTCCTACGGCTGGTCAGGACGTTCTCCTGGGCCTTCCCCACCCTCACCTCCTGTGCCTCCGGGGTTTCGGCTTGGATGACTTCATGAACTCCTTCATGGCAAAATGGAGGTCCACCTTAACTTCTGGGTCCCATTCTCCGACCCGAGGCGTCGCAGGTCCCCATCGCCTGGTTTCCCTCTCAGCCCCAAAACCCTCTCCACGTGCCATCCTTCTGAGTCTGTGGTAGTCGAGGATGACTACCATGGTGTGCTCCGACGGGGAAGAGGAATGCTGCCCTAACCCGTGCCCAAGCGACGACGGTTCGGGGCCTTCTCCGCACCTGGCTTTCCTGTCCGCCCCGGGCCCTTCCTCCGCCTTTTCTTCTGGGTGCCTCCTAGGTGCAACTTCCTCTCCCGCTGCGGAGGTGCCTTGGGACCCCTCCTTCTTCCTCCTTCCTGTTTACCTGGGCACCGGATGCCAACCGCGATTGCTTGTGAGGACGGTTGACGGGCGGCTTGTTGCCATCGTTCGTCTGAGACGGCTCCTGGGCCCAGTTTTCCGGACTTGAGGTGCGTCGCTTCCGGGAGGACGGGGGACAGGAGTCCCTACCTCTAGACCGCCGGATTCCTTTTCTCTCGCCTGAACGCTCCCTCGAAGCATCCCTTCGTTTCTTCGGGCGGCCCTCTTTGGATGCTCTGGCCTCACTACTGACTGAGCCTAGTTGGGTCAGGGATGGCTTCCCGTGCGTGGAGGAAAGCCAGGATGCCAGGTGGCTTTCTCTCGGGGGCCAAGAACGGTTGCCCTGGATGGAAGGCCGGGCCTTGACCCTGCCGAAGTGTGGAGAGCGGTACCGCACCAGTGGTGAACCGGGGTCCTTCTCCGTCCTGGGCCCCGATCCCGGTTCTCCCGGCCTCTGGTGGCTTTCCACGTGTGATGGCTGATTTCCTCCGGTTGTCCCGTCTTTCTGCCAAGGACCTCCGCGTGGCGGGCGCAACCGTGGAAGGAGGAGCTTTTTTCGCCGGAAACTTTCAGGAGCGGCAACAAACACCCCTCCCCTGTTTGAACCTCTTCTGTTTCCTTCTTCGTCAGCTGGCGGAGTGGCTCTCCTCCTCGCCGTGGATCACCACTTCCCTCTCCCCGCCTCCCGGTCGTGTCTGTCGGTTTGTCGACCGCCGGTGATGCGTGTCTGCGCTCCCCCTCCCGACGTCCGCCCTGCCATTGACAGGCCAGTCACTGCCCCTTGGCTCTTCCGCCGCGAGGCCCTTTTCCGTGGCCTGGCCGGAGCTGACTCGACAGCAGATTCTCCCGGACTAGTCCCTACTTCGATTTCGGAGTCTTGTCGGCGGCCCCTCCTGCACCAGTGTCCGCCGCAATCCCCCCCCCCGTCACTCTGGTGTCTACTCCGCCCCCCCGCCGTCTCCGGCCGGGGGTTCCGGAGGGGGTCCGCAGTGGTTCGTCGGGCTCTCTCGTCGGGAGGGCAGTCCAGGAGTGGCTCACTCCCCGTGTGGAAATGGCCCCAGATCCTCCGTCGTCCCAGTCGGGGTGGGCCTCCCGGGTTCAGGGCTCTGGTCCCGGGCCTTTCCTCGGGGCCCGCTACTGTCCACAAGCCTTCCTCCAGGGTCGCTTCTCGCTTCTGAGCCTCCCTTCCAGGGCGCTCCTGTCCGGGTTTCGGGCAGCCTGGCCGCGAGAGAGGTTGGGCCGCCAGGGTGGGATCCGACGGTCCCTTTCTTGCCTGGATTGCCCTACCGCCCTTCGGCGACCTCCTTCTTGGACGCCGGTTCCTCCACAGTGCTCGCCGCCCACAGTGGGTCGGACATGGCACTAGCCTCCGGGGTAGTGAGAAGGCGCGGGAAAGGTCTTCACTTTCCCGCAATTTTCATCATCGTACCCAAGAAGACTTTCGAAGGGGCTGCTTATCTTGGACCTCAGCCCGCCGAAACGGATTTGTGCGCAACCACCACCGGTCCCGTATGCTGACCTCTCTGGCCCAGATTCCGCCTTCGGCTGAGGGCAATGGGACTTGGAATGGCGTCCCTCGATCCTCTAGGACGCCTACTGGTATCCCCATTCATCTCGTTCCGGCGCTTCTGGCCTTTCCAGGTGGGGATCGGACACGGTGGCAGTCACCAGACTGCCCTTCGGCTCTCCATCGCTCCCGAGGTGTTTTACGCGGCTTCACCAAGGTGTTGGCTCAGCGGATGGTGTCCTGCAGGGTGATGCCTCATGTATTTGGACGATTTTTTTTTTTTTTTTTTTTGGGGGGCTGGTGTCCCCCCGTCTCTCCTCTCCCGCATTACTTGGCTGGCATGCCAATGGGACTCCCGTTCGGCTGCGGTCCGCATCTCGGGGGAAAATTCGTCCACGCTTCATCAACGCCTCTTCCGGGCCTCGGTGCTCCCCGTTTTTTTTGTCCAAGGAGGGCATTGGGAGTCCCTTCCTCGCTCGCTCAACTTCGCCGCAGAAGTCACTCCCTAGGCCGCCTTGGAGGGGTCTCCGTCGCCTTGTCCGTGTTGAATGAACACAGCCGTTCCGGTGCGGCCCCCGCGACTTGCTCCGGCCCGTCCCTCCCCTGGCCCACACTACTGGACGAGTGGTTGGTGGAGGCCGGTTTCTCCGCGTGGACGGGGTGGCCTGCCTCCGCCCCCTACGGTCTTTCGTTGATGTCGGATGCGTCGGACGTCGGGTGGGGCTACCAATCCGCCGACGCCGCAGGGTTTCGGCGGGGTGGTCCGTTGTGGAGCGCAGACTCCACATCAACGTCAAGGAGCTGCTGTTACCCTCTTCTCTTCCTCGATCGAACCCGATCCCAGAAGGGACGGCTCTCCTGCTTCGAGATTGACAACACGGTCGGCGTCCCCTGTCTCGCCCGCAAGGGACTTCCAGAATCCGCCCTTTTCTGTGTCCCTTTCGGAGCAGATCTTCGGCCTGGCGGCCCGTTTCCCACCTTCATCTGTCCTGCCAGGTTCCCTGCCGGGAGTGGAGAATGTGTGGGCCGACGACCACCCACCCTGTCTCGCTTTCCGGGGCTCGTACGGTGGAGTGGGCTTCGCCCGGAGTCGCTTTGCGGCTCTCTGGTCGGCGGTGGGCACTCCGGAGTTGGACCTCTTCGCGTCTCCGCCGCTCTGCCCAACTACAGGCCTTTTTGACGAGGGGGTGACCGGACACTGCGGAGCCCAGACCCTCACGGAAGACTGGAACAGGTGGCGCCATGTTAACCTGTTTCCGCCTCCCTGCACAGTGTCCTCCTGAGAGGTTATGCAACAGAACTACCGGGTCCTACAGGGGCAAGGTGACCATGGTGCTCTCTCTGGCCGGCCGCAACCGGGTTCTCCGACTGAAGGCCTGTGTCCCCTCCCCGGTCCTCTAGGGGCCCCTCGCTTTGTTGGAGGGAGCTCCCGGCCAGGCTTCTTCCTTCCACCTATGAAGCTACACGCCTGGAGTTTCTCCGTACCTCTCTCCGTCGGACGGTCTCGAGCGGTTAGCGGAGGACATGTTGGCGCTCTTCGCCCGTCCTCTACGAGACAGTATCAGTCTAACTGGAAGGCCTTTCAGATCGTTTCCTCAAACTCAAGGGCCTCCGCGACTGTCTCCTGAATCGTCGTCCCTGGAGTTCCTCTCCTTCCTGGCCCCGACCGTGGGAGGTCCTCCGCTACTCTCTCCACCTCACCTAGCGCCCTGGGCTGACTCCCCTTCAATACGGTTGGGGTTTGGCTCCTGGACCGGCGTTCTGTGACCCTGTTGAAGAGGGTTTGTTCTACAAAACCCCCCTCCCCGTCGTCCTGGTCCTTCTGGTCCCTGGAGAAGGTTTCTCCAGTTCCTGCAGGGGCGACCAGTTGGGTCGTACGCTAGTGGACGGACCCTCGCCTCCTTCAGAAGGCCTTGTTCCTGGTGGCACCGACTACGGTGTTTTCGGGCTTCTCAGCTTGAGGGCGCCTGACCAGTTTTTCCTCCAGTGAACGACCTTCTCGCGGACGACTCCCGCTTCTCCCTCTCTCCCTCTCGCCCAAGGTGCTGGTACGTAACGAGCGGCAGGACCACCGTCTCCCCACCGTCGTTCGTTCCGGCTTGGTCTGCTGGGGACGCCGCACACTCCCTTTTGTGCCCGGTTTTCGGCGCTCCGGTGTTACCTGGATGCTTCCGAGCCCTGGGCGTGTGACCTGCAGTTCCTGTTCCGAGTCCTGTCACTGGTCGTGTCCCCCTCACCACCAGGGGGATTGCCGGCCGGCCTCCGGGCGTCAATCGAAGTCGGCGGATTCCGGGTCACGCCCCTCGCGCCATGACGTCCGGGGTGTTGCTGCAGCGTCTCTGCCTTCCTCCGCACCCATTCCTTTGGAGAGGGTACGGGAAGGGGGACCAGTGGAGTACGGCCTCGTGCTTTGTGGCTCTTTTACCTGTCCACTACCGTCGTGGACCTTCCCCTGTTTGCCCTGGAACTCCCGCCTCCGTCCGGAGGGGCTGGGGTGTGGGACGCCGGGCCCTCACATTGACGTCTCCGCTTGATTCGGGTGAGTATACTAGTGGTATCGTTTTGTTCTTGTGCAGTTGCTCTTTTGCCTCCACCGCGGGGTCGGGGCTTTCTTGCCCCGTCTCCAAGAGTTGCAGTAGCTTAGTGCACTACTCTAAGGGGAACCTAAAATGACGGGTTTGAAGTAATGAAAGCCTATTTTTGGTCCCTGACAGAGCCTAGTGCACTGCCCTTACGGCCTCCCACCCTTCCTTCCCCGCCAAGTGTTCAGCCCCTCTCCCCGGGGATGATTATTGGGAATGGTTATGATTGGCTCCGAGCCGGCTGGCGGACGCCGGCCTCGGTCAGGATTGCACGGCGTTTGCAACTTGTGGTTTCTTTTTCTTTCCGATCTAAGTGTAGCCTGGTTACCTAACCAGATGTCGGTATTGGTTTGCCTGTATAACCCAGGGTTTGCCTGGGTGGCGATCTTTCCTATCCCTATAGCTTAGCGCACTAGCTCTGTCAGGGACCCCAAAAATAGCTTTTCATACTTCAAAGCGTCATTATATTGCATATTGGGTCCCTTTATTGAATATATGCTGTCTGGGGCGGTGAACTGCCTGGCTGCGTATTTATATCTCACCTGCAATATGTCTTCAGCTACAGCCTTGAATCTAAAATTAGATGATATTGGCCGGGGCAGATCTGACAATATGAATTTTTCATACCATTTTCTACAATATTTACATTACGCTACACTTGTCCAATATTAATTCCATCTGCCACCTGACTACCCACTCGATTAACTTTATCTAAGTCTCCCTGCAAACCGGTTACATCAACGCGACCCGATAAATTCTACAGTTTTTTAGGATCATCAGCAAACTTGCTGATATCATTGCTAATCCCACTAATCTTAGTCGTTGAGCGCAAAATATACAAAATAGTAATTTGGCCCAAAAAAAATTACTACTAATATTACTATTAATAATAAACCCTACGAAACACAATCGCTAACAATTATTAACTAGTATTACTACAGCTACATCACCCCCACCACTATTACTACTATCAGTAACAAAATTACCAACCCATGTGGTGCCGTAGTTATCACACTTTTCTAACAAGGTCATTGTCTTTGTTTAACAATACATGCAACGTTTGTTTGAAACATAGTTTTTAGAAATCAATACAAGTGCATAACTTACTGGTGAATGTGATGGAGGGTCAGATTTTTTGTTTCGCTGTTTGGGAATTGCAATCAATGCAACACAACTATTCACCATAGCAAAAACACAAGGTGCAACACTCCTGCTTTATTTGGTCCCTCACGAGGTCAATACTAAATGAAGACTGAGAGAGTATGAGTGGGACGTGTAGAAAGGATTGACCTGGTAGCATAGCCCAACCCTTAACAGATCCCCCACTATAGTAATTACCCGACTCATTCACACCTTTGACCTCACCACCCCACCTTTAACAACGAGCCACTGTGCCACCCATGGAAGGTAGTGGTGGCGAGGTGGTCTTGTAGTACTCTCCCATCGACTCCGACATCGTCTTCCGAGAGACCTACATATATTGATATCACATGTTTAATGAGATCAGTTGAAGTCTCATCATGAAAATGATAACGGGAAAGAAACCATATATATGTAGTACATCCTCAAATGACCGACGTTACTGCCCAGGAATCTCAAATAGTTCCATGGAGATTTAATCTCTACTTGGCAGTAGAGATGTGGGCTCCCTTAGCCCACAGCAAGATGGCTGACTGACAGTTCACTGGCTTCACCCGCGCGCTCCAGGGCGCCTCCACCCTTACTACCTCCATGACTCCGAGTCTCCGACTGCCGAGACGCGTATTGAAGCGTAACGCTCATTGGCTCAGAGCCTCAGAATCTGAGGCGCGTGTTATCATTGGCCGATTGCAGCTCAGCTGACAATGCCGCTCTGTGAAACCTCCCTCCCTCCCTCTACCCCTGAGGGCAGACCATCACAGAAAACGGATCATTACATATCACACAGGCGTCACTATAAGAATCTAGCCTAGATCAAATTTTCATTATTGTTATTATTATTATTATTATTATTATTATTATTATTATTATTATTATTATTATTATTATTCTACTTTTATTATGGTTAATAATGGCATCATCATTTTCATTATTGTTATTATTATTATCATCCAAATTATTACTATTATTTTATTATTAATATAATAATTTCAAAGATATGTGTGTGTGACTGTGTGTGTGTATGTGTGTGTGTGTGTGTGTGTGACTGTGTGTGTGTGTGTGTGTGTGTGTGTGTGTGTGTGTGTGTGTGTGTGTGTGTGTGTGTGTGTGTCGGAGAGTCCACACCTCAGATATGACTGACCCCTCGATCGTATCTTTACCATCTATTTTGAAGAAAATCGCGTTTCACGTGTCTCCGTCTACGCCTTTAAAATAATAACAAAATGTAATAATAATTAAAAATAAATGATGATAATGATTATAATAATAGAAAAGCAATAAGAATAGTAATAATAATAATAATAATAATAATTATGATAATGTCAATGGGATTAATGATAATAATAAGTTATAATAATAATAATAATAACTCAGATAAAATAATCATAACAATAATAGTGATACTAACAATATTATTGATAACAATAATGATAATAATAATCAAAATGATAATAATAATGATAATAATAATAATATTGATAATGATCATAATGATAATAATAAAGATACTGTTATACCATCATACTACCTAGATGCACACACAGTACACACACACACACCACACACACACACACCACACACACACACACACACAGTACACACACACACACACACACACACCACACACACACCACACACACACACACAACACACACACACAGAGCTGGCCAGTATTTAAATACAATTGTATTTAAATACGTATTTAAATACGTTTGTGTATTTAGAAATGTATTTATAAAAATACATTGGTTGTCATGTATTTAAATACAGTATTTAAATGCTTTTATGAGTATTTAAATACATTGTATTTGAATACATTTAATAAATAAAATAATGCTTTTTAGCAGTTAATAGGTGGCCTTGCACGTGACGTCACAGCCCACGTTGTGGCTGCGACAGACGCGGGAGATGCGAGCGTGGAGGACCAACAAACTACACTTGCTGCCCATGTTTGCCAGCTTATGGTAATTTTCCCCTACCAAATATATGTTTATCAGTATAAAAGATATACTGTTATCTTCGGAAATGTTTGCTCTATAATATTATCAAAAAAAAAACCGTAGAACACACTAAAGAAATGCCATTATGAGACTCAAGAAATATACATGAACTTAAACTCTTCGCCATTTAATATTTTGCGAGAATTTTTTTTACATGGAGAATATCAATAGAAGCGGAATTTAATTAGCTTTCCATTTATATATTTTGTTTTCTGATAAATGAATTAGCAACATGCATAAATTAGTGCTAACTAAATAAATAAAATCATGAAATTGGGTAATTTTTCACGATTGATGATGTTATTTATTTAGTTAACGCTAATTTATGCATGCTGCTAATTAATTTATCAGAAAATTAAAGATATCAATGGAAAGCTAATGAAATTCCGCTTCTATTGATATTCTCTATGTAAAAAGTTTTTTCGCAAAATATTAAATGGCGAAGAGTTTAAGTTAATAAGCATATTTCTTGAGTCTCATAATGGTATTTCTTTAGTGTGTTTTACTGTTTTTTATTTGATAATATTATAGAACAAACATTTCCAAAGATAACAGTATATCTTTTATACTGATAAATATATATTTGGAAGTGGAAAATTACCATAAGCGGGCAAACACGGGCGGCAAGTGGAGTTTGTTGGTCCTCCACCTAGCTCTGACGGGCGGCATTTGGCTTGAAGCCGCTAGATCGTGACGTCAGTGCAAAGCACCTACTTGGCCATAAACCCGCCCCACTATCTGGCAATCCTGATATGTTACAGTGAACCAGTGTTTCCACTGGCAAGGAAATTTCCGGATTTCAAGTAAATTTAGGCCTAGCTGAGAAGGAAATTTCTAAGGAAACCCAAAATCTAAGGAAATCCTAAGGAAATTCATTATTTTCGGACATGTTAAAATTTGTGTGTAATTAAAATGTATTTACAAATGTATTTAAATACAATTGATGTATTTAGTATTTAGTATTTAAATACATTCGTAAAATATATTTATTATTTAGTATTTAAATACATTTCTCCCATGTATTTAGTATTTAGTATTTAAATACATTCAATGTATTTAGTGCCCAGCTTTGCCCCACACACACACAACACACCACACACACACACACCAAAACACACACACATACACACACACTACTATCTATGGTAGTATGATGATAACAATGATAGCAATTGTAATAATGAAATATTAGCATAGCAATACTAATAAGAAATTGTAATAATTATCAATAAGAAATAAAAAGGAAAAAAAAACCAATAATGATAATATATATATATATAGAAACATATATATATACATATATATATATATATATATATATATAATATTATATATATATATATATATATATATAATTATATATATATATTATATATAAGGGTGTATTATAACAGTTTCAGTCGCCACTATTCCAACATTTCAACCCCTACTCCGTACCCCCCCCCCCCCCTTTCGAGAGTCACACCCTCGATATCTTCTCCCTCCCTCCCCCACCTATCCCACCCATCACTGGAGAAAGGCATGGTGGGGTGAGGGAAGGAACAAGGAGGGAAGGGGAGATAAGAATGAGATAAGTGTCATGTATGTTGGTGTGAGAAAACTAATAATACCAAGAAGGAAATACTGAAATGGATCTAATGTGTGGTTTTAAACATCATCATCATCATTAAATTTATCATCTCACCTGGCTATTTAAACTTAATCTACATATCTCTAGAAATGTCTGAAGAAAAACAAATCCTTAGATTTTGCGTAAGTTTCCTTAGAAGTTTCCTTCTCAAGCTTAAATTTCCTTAAAATAAGGAAATTTCCTAAAAGTGGTAACACGTACTGGTTCACTGTAAGATCAAGATTGCCAGATAGTTGGGCGGGTTTATGGCCAAATTAACTGGAATTTTTTTTTAGAATAAAAAAGTATTTACACATATTTATATTATATGTATATAAATAGGTACAATGTATTTAAATACTCATTAAAGTATTTAATTACTGTATTTAAATACATGAAAACTAATGTATTTATAAATAGATTTCTTAATACACAAATGTATTCAAATACAGCCCAGCTCTGGCTATATATCTATCTAAACTGTCTTTCCCAGGAATCTCAGGAACTTTGTCCAATAATAATGTTAAAAGGAAATTTGAATCAAATTATAGTTTTTTTCCTTATTTATAAGTTACATTATACATTCTAATTACTGATAAAAAAGAAATGGCCTACGCCACATAAAACTTTATTTTAGGGGGGTCTATGCTGTACGGTAGGGGTTACGAATTGTAAAAAAAGAAATGGCCTACGCCACATAAAACTTTATTTTAGGGGGGTCTATGCTGTACGGTAGGGGTTACGAATTGTAAAAAAGAGATGGCCAACGCCCGACGCCACAGGAAACTTTATTTTAGGGGGGTCTATGCTGTACGGTAGGGGTTAAGAATTGTAAAAAAA
The DNA here is from genome assembly GCA_016584305.1 of Chionoecetes opilio. Lineage (NCBI taxonomy): Eukaryota > Metazoa > Arthropoda > Malacostraca > Decapoda > Majidae > Chionoecetes > Chionoecetes opilio. The sequence continues at coordinate 14,774 of JACEEZ010012749.1, forward strand.
GAAATGGCCGACGCTATAGGAAACTTTATTTTAGGGGGGTCGATGCTGTAGAGGTTAATAATTGTCTGAGAATGGACAAGTAAAAAAAAACACGAAAAAATCAAATACCGATACCGGTAATACCGGTATTTTGGCACGGTATCGGTATACCGGTATCGTAACTGATACCGGTGTGAGGACGTACCGGTATTATTCCCGCAAACCGGTATCGACAATACCGGTATTTTCTTGATACCGCACAACCCTAGACCGTCACCGTCACTCTGGCCGCTCTGGCGTCTGCGTGCGTTAGTGGCTCAAATTTTTCTCCATACATCGCCCGGTGTCACTCTACTTGGCAACTTGCGTCCTTGATGATAATGAAAATGAGATTCTGGAGAAGACACATTGCTAATGAGCGAAATACAGGTTACGACTCCATATGGATCAATGAAAGGAGCCGACGTAATTGAAGACAATCTTATAACTAACTTACATTTAAGTAACGCAGCCCAATCCAGCCAGGGAGCCTAGCAGGCATCGTAATTAATATTACCAAGAGACTTTAACGCATCTCATCTAACCTTCAGTTAGTATTTCTTGAGAAAATAATTGACCTAAATGCATGAAAATGTTCTACTTGTTTCATCACTCAAAAAAAGAATAAATAAATAAACATCTGGCTATATAACAAACTCCTCCTAATACTACACCCACTCTTTAAAACTCCTCGGTAAGCTACACAGGGTTCATACTCTTCACACTCTCAAACTTATCCGTATAATTTCAGCAGCAAAGTCAACATAGGCAAACCGGCTGTAAAACTTACTATAATTTCCCTATACTTCAAGCTGCATCGAGTAACACTATAAACGTTTATTAAACTCAGTGACAAATATCAATAAATTTGCTCATTTTGAGGTGTCTGGCATTTGTTTTACCACTACCACCACCACTACATCCTGCGACACACCTCCCGGATGGATAAACGTATGGTCGAGAATCCCTCAGTTATGAGCGGTAGAATAAGCCTTACATACTGTTTGACGCTCACGCCATCTATCCACTTGGGCGTTATTCAACCGGTTCTAGTTTTGGGCTTAATTCGTGTGTATGTGTGTGGGTGTGTCATTTGGGTTGTTTGTATTTCTTTACTATCTTGTGTGTGTCTGAGTGTGTGTGCGTGTGTGTGTGTGTGTTATATTTGGGTAGTTTGTATTTCTTTAATATCTTGTGTGTGTCTGAGTGTGTGTGTACTATGTGTGTGTGTCATCTGGGTTGTTTGCATTTTGTTAATCTCTTGTGTGTGTGTTTGTGTGTGTGTGTGTGTGTGTGTGTGTGCCATTTGGTTAACGTTGTTTGTATTTCTTTTATCTCTTGTGTGTGTATTCATCTAGTTGTATTCATCTAGTTGTATTTTACAGGGCCTGAGCAACGTTCGTATGGCCCCATGGAGGTAGTATGGTTCATACTTCCTCCAAGTATGGCCCCGTCTCCATATCAATTTTTTTATCATTCATCCTTAGTGCTTAGTTTTGGCCGAAGCCAGCACCCCGGAGAGCAGGTCACAAACCCCGGCTAACACCCGGTACCCATTCACTGCTGGGCGGACAGGGGCTTGGGTTTTAAGGAAACAGCCCATCTGTTTCCGCTCCGCCCGGGGAGTGTGTGTGTGTGTGTGTGTGTGTGTGTGACATTTGGGTTGTTTGTATTTCTTTAATCTCTTGTGTGTGTGCGTGTGTGTGTGTGTGTGTGTGTGTTATTTGGGTTGTTTGTATTTCTTTAAGCTCTTGTGTGTGTGTGTGTGTGTGTGTGTGTGCGTGTGTGTGTGTGTGTGTATCATGGAGGTAGAATATAAAGGGAGGGGCCGAGGCGAGAGAACAGTGAGGTCATTCTGGTCGGCCGGCGGCCTTGAACGACTGGCAGAAAGGCTGGTGGTAGGAGCCGCTCCCTTGTCCTGAGCTGACTATGCTGACAAGAAAAAATCCATTATAACATATGAAGCAGGTCACGAGGAGAACGTTGATAAAAAGAAGTATGACGTAGTGGTTGTTGTTGTAGTGATGGTAATAGTAATGATTGTGGTGAAATTGGTTGTGATGGTGGTTGTTATATTGCTGGTGGTGGTTTTGGTGTTGTAGGAGTGGTGATGGTGATAAGGTAGTGATGATATTGTTGGTGGTGTTAGTGATGCTATTGTGGTGGTGATGGTGATGTGGTGGTGTTGATGATGGTGAAGTTGATGTGGTAGTTGTACTGATGGTGATGTGAGGGTGGTGATGGTGAAGTTGATGTGGTAGTTGTACTGATGGTGATGTGGTGGTGTTGATGGTGAAGTTGATGTGGTAGTTGTACTGATGGGGATGTGATGGTGAAGTTGATGTGGTAGTTGTACTGATGGTGATGTGGTGGTGCTGATGGTGAAGTTGATGTGGTAGTTGTACTGATGGTGATGTGATGGTGAAGTTGATGTGGTAGTTGTACTGATGGTGATGTGGTGGTGTTGATGGTGAAGTTGATGTGGTAGTTGTACTGATGGTGATGTGATGGTGGTGATGGTAAAGTTGATGTGATAGTTGTACTGATGGTGATGTGGTGGTATTGATGGTGAAGTTGATGTGGTAGTTGTACTGATGGTGATGGTGAAGTTGATGTGGTAGTTGTACTGATGGTGATGGTGAAGTTGATGTGGTAGTTGTACTGATGGTGATGTGATGGTGGTGATGGTGAAGTTGATGTGGTAGTTGT
>JACEEZ010012749.1:22500-37500 GCA_016584305.1 Chionoecetes opilio
GTCCGATAGCCTCTAAGGAAGTATTACGTCAAAATGTTTGGGTGAATATGTTTCTCCATTCATGCTGAAAGACTAAAGATGTTCGCACAAGGGAAGTATGATTTCTTCTATAATAATATAAGCGAAAGTGTGTCTGTCTGTGTGTGTGTGTGTGTGTGTGGTATAGGTTCCGCCCCCCGTGGCGCAAACACCTCATATGGCACATTTTTGGAATCAGGTTGACCAGGGGAAGGTCATAAGCCCACTTATGAGATGATCCGATCACTTCTTTTTTTTTTTTTTTTTTAGCAGCCTATTAGCGAGAATTGTGAAAACAAAAGTGGGTTGCGAGAATTGAGGAAGCCTTGATGTAGGGTGATGGGTAATGGGGTGAGTGAATGGGTGGGGTGATGGGTAATGGGTGTGGGGTGATGGGTGAGTGAATGGGTGGGGGGTGATGGGTGATGGGTGAGGGAATAGGTGGGGGGTGATGGGTAATGGGTGAGTGAATGGGTGTGTGGTGATGGGTAATGGGTGAGTGAATGGGTGGGAGGTGATGGGTAATGGGTGAGTGAATGGGTGGGGGGTGATGGGTAATGGGTGAGTGAATGGGTGTGTGGTGATGGGTAATGGGTGAGTGAATGGGTGGGGGGTGATGGGTAATGGGTGAGTGAATGGGTGGGGGGTGATGGGTAATGGGTGAGTGAATGGGTGGGGGGTGATGGGTAATGGGTGAGTGAATGGGTGGGGGGTGATGGGTAATGGGTGAGTGAATGGGTGGGGGGTGATGGGTAATGGGTGAGTGAATGGGTGGGGGGAATACATACATTTCTACATCCATGATTTCAGGAAAGCTAGAAGGGGCTATCTGGAGAGTCCATGTTTGGTGGGCCGAAGGCCCACCAAACACAGGTGGTGGGCCGAAGGCCCACCAATAGCCCTCCGCAGGAGCTAGCCAAAAAGTCCGCCCGGAGGGCGGCTTTGCGGCTAGTATTCTATAAAAACCATGATTAACGCCATGGATAATTTCGACATCCGACATATATGAAATAAACACGGCCCCATCTCAGGCCGTCTGCCACACAAACGATGTATATAGTCTAGTGAAGCAATCATATAGGCGAAAGATGTTTAAACTTCCTCAGGAAGGCACATGTGTGGCGGAGGATCTACTGTTTCCTTCCAAGGCCTGGCAAGTCCTCCAGTGGCCAGGACTCCGGTACTATGCACCTTCTCCCCGTTGTTCCTCTATTTTTCTCGCCATATTTTTAGTGTACTACTAGTTTGCTACCATGAAAACTAATACGTTTCCTGTATTACTTCGTTTTCCTGACGGCTCTAAACATTCCGCAGCAATGAGCCTGATAGTGACTTAAAGTCAGGCAGATAGGTGTATCCATCATAAGAATTGTGGGTTTAGACGTACAAGCATGAAATTTGGCACAGTCCTAGATAATAATCTAATGAATAATTCCAGATATGGACCCACCGCGAAAACGTCCTATGGTAGCCGTGGCGGCCATTTTACAAAATGACCGTTTTGACCTCGATTATTTTTAACCGAACGACACAAATGCTTCTTTATGTTCTGATGAAATGACTCTAGATACACATATATGCTATAATTGTATTCTCCAAATGACCACAATTTGCATTTGTGTTGCCAGCAATGTCAATTAACCCACCAGGGAGCGTAATAAGTGCTGACTCATCAAATTTCGGAATCTCCGCGTTCAGGAGTCAATGTTTCAGTGAAATTACAGGACCAAATTAACTAGTTGACAGGTAAGTACATATTTATTTTAAGTAAACCACTATTATCTATGACTGTGCCAAATTTCATGCTTGTACGTATAAACCCACAATTCTTATGATGGATACACCTATCTGCCTGACTTAAAAATAACAAAATTAGTAACTGAGCAAATTATTTGGTGGCTAAGAGATAAATACACTTTCGTCATAATTATTAAAATGCCTGGTTTAGTAATATTTTATTTGGTTAAGTTGACAAAACGAATATGGTAAATTTAAACAGTTTCGTCTACAACAATACAGTTTGTTAACAATAATCTAAACTCAAAAGTTCTCAACTAATTTCAGCTATGTATATAAATACTAATTACAGCAAATATATTGGACTGTTTTTGTAAACGCATTTTAAATACATTATTCCGTAAGTTGTAAGCATTCAACAAGCTTCCAAGATTGATTTAGAGAGAAATAGTGAAATAATAAATAGGCTCCCCGTATATAGATATGTCCCATCATCCCAACAATATATACCCAATATATATGAAATGATAACAAGTTGCTCTGAACATTGAAGATTAGTGATATTGACATTATTAAGCATGAGTAAAGCACTGTAACGGTAACTTACTAGATAGTTCCAGTTTGATCTTGTTTATACGTCACAATTTTCTCCACCACACTGGCACAAAGCGGTACATTTCAAACTAGCTTGTTTGCACTTGCATCGTCCCTTGCAACCCTTTTTGCATTTACAACAAATCAGCTCCCTTGATGAAGTGCTGGCTTCAGGAAGCATGGACCACAGGGGTTTCCAGTTGTGGGGATCGATCCATCCCCAATCCCCAGGTGAGGGCAGATCCATAACAACCTTGAGCATGTTTCCCCAGCAGTGGCCACCCGTGTACACAGCCCTCTTGATTTGTTGTACCAGGGCTCCTCTGGTAGGGGGAATAGCTTCCATGGCTCGTCCTTTTTTCGTGAAGAGTAACTGTCGAGCTTCGTCTATGTTGACGAGATTGCTGGTGCGATCGTAGAGAAGAATGGTGAACCGCTCGAGCACTGCCACAACGTCATCAGAGATGTCTGCTGTCCCCGTGGAGAGATGAACTAACGCTGGCGTCAATTCGTCAAATACTTTCCAGGTATCCCAGGCTGTCTTCTTGCCCCGTGTATTAAATGACGAGACTGTGTCACACCCTGTGTATGCATGGAACATCGGGAGGGCCTGTGACTTATCTGGTCCGAGGAATGCTGCAATTTCATGTGCTGGAATATACTTGAAGTGCTGGCCTGTCCCAAAGGCCACCCAAAGCTCAGGGATTTTGAGTTTGGTTGTTGCTGCCACAGCCAATACCACTATATCTGTATCCACCGTACGCAGAAGAATTTTCTGAAATCCATCACGGACTGCATCCGCGAGATGTATCATCATTCGTGTATCAGCCTCCTCATGGTCACATGGGGCAAGATGACTGGTGTCGCGTGCGGGAATGCACGTCACATCTGAACCATCCGTGGTGACTATCTGCTTATCTGATACAAGATGTGTAATGTGTTTTGTCAAGAAGGCAAACAGTTCTGTTTTGTTTGCATCAATTCTCAGGAACTGCTGCCAATTTCCTGAAAGAACAGTGGATCCGTCAACTCTCCTTCGAATGCCTTTCCCACGTTTGTCCCTGGCTTGAGATTTCAGGCTGTTGTCACGGTACTGGTCCCAGACTATGTCCACACGACAGGCTCTTTGCAAGTGACCTTGTATGTGTGGCAAGAATACTTTCAGCGCATAATCATCAAAGGTTTTGGCAGCAACTGGTTTCAGAACGTTCACCAACACTGCCCCGTCAAGGATAGTGACGTCAGTATCTGGTTTTGGAGCATCACCTCTGACCTCTGCGCAACTCTCTAAACACACCAATAGATCTGATTTGGTTCCCAGTCGTAACTTCCCAAGCTGAGATAAAGACGGGGGACATGCTTGGTTTTCATGGCGGAAAAATTCTGCAAGATCACCATCTCGTGTTTGAGACGCAATGTAGAGTCTTGAGAATAAAGAGCAGTCACTCTTTAGCGAAGTTACTTGCAAACTTGTCTTGGATTTCTCTCTTGGAGAGGATCGACTAAACAATGGGAGGTTCTTCTTCTTCATTGGCTCAATAAGAGGTACGGTTCGCTCCAGTAGACGGTCTGCTACGAAGGTCTTGTACTGTTGCTTACCTATCTCCTCAGCCTGTTGAACAGTAGAAACAACAGTTGGGTCAGCAATGTCAGCAAAAAGTTTTTGGTAATGGCGGCACTAATTTGCATAAAAATGATACGTGGGACATTTTTTCAACTAATTAACATAGCAAGTCATTTGCTCCACATTGTTTCCTATCTATAGACACCAATGAGAAGTATATTTCGGGGGGGGGGGGGGGGGGGTGCACGAGACCCCTATCTTAGCCACTAGACTAAAAGCGGCCATTTTGTAAAATAGCCGCCACGGCTACCATAGGACGTTTTCGCGGTGGGTCCATATCTGGAATTATTCATTAGACTATTATCTATGACTGTGCCAAATTTCATGCTTGTACGTATAAACCCACAATTGTCACACCTATCTGCCTGACTATTAGGGAACGTCACCTTAGGGAGGGAAATAGAGGAAATGATGGATGAAGAAATTAAAATGGATGAGATTGAAGGGTATGTAAGAAAACTGAAAAATGGAAAGGCCCCTGGAATGGACGGTATCCCGAATGAATTCTATAGAGAGGGAGGTGAGGGAGTAATTGAGGGAATGCATGAGTTGTTTGGACATATATGGAGAGAGGAAAGGGTGCATGGTGCCTGGAATGACAGTAGAGTGACCCTCATACATAAGGGAGGAAACAAGAGTAGGAAGGAGATTAAGAATTACAGGCCAATAGCGGTGTGTGACACGGTATGTAAGATTTTCTGTGGTGTACTGAATGAAAGACTAGGTGAAGTTGTGGAAAGAAATAAGGTGATGGGTGAAGAGCAGAATGGATTCAGAAAAGACAGAAGAGGTGAGGACGATATGTTTGTAGTGAATGAATTGATTGAGAGAACAAGGAAGGATGGAAGAAAGAAATATCTAGCCTTTCTAGATATTGAGAAAGCGTATGACAGAGTGGATAGGAGAATGCTATGTAATGTATTGGAGACGATTGGCATGAGTGAGAAGGTTGTTAAAATAATAAGCAGTATGTATGAGAACACACAGGCCAAGTTCAGTATGGGTGACCTCGAGACTGGATGGGTGAATAGTAAGAGAGGAGTAAGACAGGGCTGTGTCCTTTCTTCTCTACTTTTTGGATTATATGTTGAGTAAATGGCAGTGAGAGTGAAGCGTACAGGTTTGGTTGTGAAAATTGGAGATGAAGTGTTGAGTGTACTAATGTATGCAGATGATGTGGTGATCCTTAGTGCAAACCACAATGAGCTACAAGAGATGCTGAATGCTGTGACTGAGTATGGAAGGGACTTCAACGTTAGGCTCAGTAAGGAGAAGAGCCAGGTGTTGGTGGCGAATGGGGATGACTCTGATGATGACAGAATTTGGATGGTGGCTGGGAATGAAATAAAGAGAACGAAAGAGTACAAGTATCTGGGTATTTGGTTGGATGATAAAGCATGTGAGAAAACTAAACATGAGAGGATAGCTAGAGCCAACCAGTGGGTTGGAAGGCTAGGCAGTGTGGCAAGATGTCGAGCCAACAAGTATGAAGTGGTGAGAGGACTATGGAAGGGTGTGGCAGTCCCTAGCATTATGTATGGCCTGGAAACAATGGTGTGGTCTAGGAAGGAGTTGGACAGATTGGAAGTAACACAGAACAAAGCAGGCAGAATAGCATTAGTTGCCAATAGGCAGTGGTGGGCGCCGTTAATCAAAAAGTTAACTTCGTTAACCGTTAATCCGTTATCCCAAAAATTAACTTCGATAACCGTTAATCAGTTAATTCTTTAAAAATGTAACGGAAGTTATCGATAAACCGTTAACGTTAATTTTTATTCCAGAAAAAAAACAAAAAATCAGTTTTTGCTCTAAAACCACCTAAAAACACCTTTGAAAAGTGCCAAAACTATAAAATCAGCCTGTATGGGGTTTTTAAGGGCTTTAGAACCCAAAAACTATAGTTATTTTTTGCTTTAGCGTATAAAAAAAGGCAGATTTTATAGTTTTAACTTTAAAAAAAAACTAAAAAAGGCTGATTTCATAGTTTTTGGCCCTGTTTTAGGTTTTTAAAGGCTTTTAGAGCCAGAAAAGGGTGAAAAAAAACTAACATGAAACACAATATTAGTATTAAACTAAAAAAAAAATTTGATAAAGTGGCCGAAAGAAATAAAAATAAATTATTTTGAACTCACAATTCGATGTTTAATTGAAAAGTTATTTATAATAATAAGTGGCGTTATATCGGGGTTGAAAGAATGACGCATACAATATTAAATATGCTAAGACTCTACAGTCTACATCTGTATTGAAATTCTGAAAATAATAGAAACTTTTAAACGTTTCCCGGTTTTATGAAATTTTTGGGTTAGCGGACTTGAGTTCACGAAAGTTAAATGTAACGGAAGTTAATTAGTCCGATAATGATTTCCAAAGTTAACTTAAAAGTTAAATCGTTAACGAAAATGTTAACTTCGTTACCGTAATTAACGATTAACGGATTAACGGTTTGGTGCCCACCTTTGCCAATAGGTATGTGGCAGTGGAAGCGATTAGAGGAGACATGGGATGGAGCACGTTCAGAGAGAGGATAGCAAAGGCAGGACTGAGGTACAGAGCTAGACTGCAACGAATGGATGACAGCAAGTGGGCAAGTAAGGTTTGGGACTGGAATATGTATGGGAAGTGGATGAAAGACTCAGTAAAAGTGGAAAGATGGACAGGTGAACTGGGAATGTTTGTGACAGGAGTGATGAGACATGGGAGTATGGCTGTGTGCAAAAAGGAAATAAATAGGAGAGTGGAAGAGAAAGGGAAAGAAGAATGGCTGAGGGGAATGAGTGAGCAATCAACACTGGAATGGTATAGGAGAAAGGACCAGCCACGGAATGAAAGGTTCTATGATGGTGGCTATGGAGGGGATTTACTCTTCAGAGCCAGGACAAAGTCGCTGGAGGTAAATAGTCGTATGTACAGATGGAAGAATGGTGGCAGCAAGGTGTGTGTGATGTGTGTGACAGGAGTGGATGAAACCGTGGAGCACTTGATGCTGGAATGTGAACGGTATGAGTATGCTAGAACAAAGATGTTGGAAGTAGTGGTAGGAGAGGTCGGAGTGGAAGAATGGAGAGAGATGAGAGACAGGAGTGTGGAGATGGAGTACCTGCTGGGGTTGTGTGCTGAGTGGAGGAGTGACAGTCGTGTGATTGAGAGTGAAAAGCCCGGTTTAGACTTCACGTATTTGCTACGTGCGTCTTGTTATCGTGACGTCACCGTGACGTCACGATGACGTTACCTCGTCTCACTGGTCACTCCCGCTCGCTCTTATCAGAAAAAATTGCAGTATAAAACCGCCTTGCTTTCCTTACTTCCTCCCTTTTGTACCCCATGACACACCTATTACTCCCTTCACTATAACCCCCTCCACTCCCTGCCCTACCTATATAGCGCTATAATCCCTGACAACAGCGCTATTGCAAAGGTTACAATTGTGGATTCTGTATAGCGGGGTCCACAGCTGTTGCCACATATCGCAGTCGTGACGCTATTTTTCAAGTCACTAATAATTACTACCTATAGTAGGTAGTATTTCACCCTCTACAGGCACGGCCTGTAGAGGGTGTTGGTGGCGTAGCGTGATGCTGTAGGAAGGATGGTATATAGTAGCTACTAGAGGGGCACGTGAGAGGGTTAGAACTAGAAAACACGAGAAATAACGCATTGAAAATACACAGAGGTAGTGGTGGTGGTCGAGCTTATATTCAAGCAGCGTTGCCGTTGTTCCGCCTTCAAGCAGTGGGGCACAATATTTTCACATCATGTATGTCTAATATGTATGTATGTCTAATATGTATGTCTAGACAACTAATATTGTCTTCTAGAATCACTGATAATAAATATATTTTAAATCAGACCTTGGAAACAGCATTATTTTGATATTGCAAAACTTAGATAAGTATAATGTTCTATAAATTGTGGCACCACCGCTCACGCAGCCCGCCAAAAGATTTGGAGGCTCCGAATCAGTGGCGTAGCTACGGGTGGGCCTGGGTGGGCACGTGCCCACCCATGAGAAGCCGGTGCCCGCCCAGGTGCCCACCCACTGGCCACGGCTGTCGTGTGGTGTGGGAGCCGTGTTCCACTAGGTAGGACTGAGCGAGCATGCATGGAGTATTATAAATAATTTCTACTGATGACTTACCCTCGACTTCAAATACAATAAATATTTTTCCTCTGCTTGAAAGAAAGAAACATGCCTCTGAGTGAGTTAAATTCATATACTTTCTATTGATCACTTTTAATAGCAACGAACATAACTAAATTACACCAGTTACCCTTACAAATTTTTTATAATGCCTTGTGTTGGTACTTAATTGGTACGTGTCTCCCTCTTGACTGCACAGTTCTTCTCATTATTGGAAAAACTGTATGTATTCATCAGTGGATCTTATGTCCATGCAAAATGGTTGGATGTGCAAAAGGAAATGTATTCCAATGAGCAAACTAGAGAGCTACAACGACTTTCAGATACCAGATGGGCTTGCAGGTATGATACTTGCAAAGTAATGAAAGAGAGACTGAATGCCGTTCTGCGTGTTCTAGAAGGTTTATCAAATGACTGCAATGCTGACAGAGCTATTGATGCAAGAGGACTTTTAGGTCAAATAGATGCTGGGTTTGCTATGAAGCTAGCCATTATGACACATATTCTTGGTAGGATAAATCAGTTATCAAATTTGCTACAATCTTGACATGGTAAAAGCTGTAGATTTAATTGAAACTGTAAGAGCCCACCTTGAAGAAATGCGGTCAGACCAAGCTTCTTTTGATGCTTTGTGGAATGAAGTTGAGAGAAACTCAGCAGCTCATGGTTTTGATACTTCAGAGTGTAGAATGTGTAGATCACCAAGGAAACGGAAACTGTCTACAAAATTGCAGGATTTTGTTGTCACTGATTATATTGGAAAACAGTCAGGGAGCACACACTCTGATTTCAGTGTTAAGGATTCAATACGAATTAACTTCTTCTATCCTATTCTAGATCATATGTTAACAGAAATGACAAGGCGCTTCAATAATGAAGCATGTGAACTTATGAAAGCATTACAGGCACTGAATCCACAAAGTAAGGAGTTCTTATCTTTTGAGAAAATGTCTGGACTTATTCATGCATTTTGTGCTAATGAGGAAGATCTTAACCATGAGCTGCACTCTGTAAAACGCATGTTAGAAAGACGCTATAAGGATGTAAGTGATAATGAAAAGCCCAAATCACTGTTAGATTTAGTGAGAATTCTTGGTCCATATGAAGAGGCATTTCCTGAGTTCTACAGACTGGCCAAAATTTATGTAGTATTACCTGTGTCATCAGCTTCAGCAGAGGGAAGCTTTTCTGCTCTGAAATTAATCAAAACTACACTGAGAAATGCAATGGGCAATGAGAGATTAGGTAATCTTGCTGTGTTGTCAATTGAAAGCAGGCGAGTTAAAAGCCTTGATTTAGAAGAATTTGTCGATAAGTTTGCTGAGAACCACAAGAACAGAAGAATTCTGCTTAAGTGAGGTATTTTCACTTTCTCAGTGGAAATTTTTATTTTATTTGCCTGCTGCTTTAAAACTTCTGCATTTTTTTTTATTTTCAGTATCAATTATGTTATTTCTATTTTGTATAAGTGGTAATATATGTATTTCATTTTTTGTCATGACTGCTTTATTTCGTTCTCCATCAGCAACTGGATGATACCCTACAGTACTCAACACACACTCCTAGAATAAAATCTAATAACCTTCCATAGTCCATACGACATCAGATAAACTCTTGATATTGGTCAGAATGCAAAATATGCAAGGGGGGGGGGGGTCTTGGCACTGTAAGTGAAAGTAAGTCCCCAGTCCCCACCAAACTCCTCAGCTGTATGGGCTTGTTCAGCTCATCTAGTGCCCACTCATAGTCAGCTGTGCCCTCCCAGGTGCCCACCCAATCATAAATACCTAGCTACGCCACTGCTCCGAATCTTTTGCCTCCAGACGCACATCTTTCAAGGTCACACAAGCAGGAAGTGACGTCACGGTGACGTCACGATGACGTCACGTTGACAAGACGCACGTAGCAAATACGTGTAGTCTGAACCCCGCTTAAAAGAATTCTTGGAGAATTCTTGGAGAGCACGTATGAGAGAGAATGAGAGGCAGGGGGTCCCCCTCAGTGATGGGGAACCCCGTGTGGGTGTGTTGCTGAGAGGGGGGGTGAAACACATGGCTGTGCTTCCCCCCCCCCTTTTTTGCTTCTCTCCCAACAGATTACGCGTGTAGGAGAACGCCGGACCAAAGGCTTCACCGACAGCATCCACTGGGTGACTCCCAAATCAAGATCAAGGGCCCCGCGCTTCAGGGGGCTCCGCGCATTTTGAATTACTGCCAGCTAAAAAAAACTCTCCTAAATGAATGTAAGGTATAGGTATCTATCTGTGCTATCACACATATGATGATGACAAAGAGTTTTCGACTTTTCGCCCTCTCACATAAAAATAAATCAATGAAATTCTATATATTATTAAGAAATTTTGTTATTAATATACCAAAATATGAATACTTCAACGTACGTCCGAACACACATTACACACCGTCAGACACCGTCCTAACCAGCTGATCGGTACTAGTGATGCCAGCCAGACCTAGAGATTTTTATTTCCCCCCCTAGTCCTAGATCTTAGCATTCTTGGTCTAGTCAACTCTGAGGGATCTGATATCACCTTGGCAAGTTAAGGCATTGTAACTTGTGAGTACAATTTTTATTGAAAAAAAATTGGCATCTCTAGTGTTTTCATAATTTTCTCTGGCAAATATTGAGGTTTCTAATGGGTCAGTCTTTGGATATTTTATCAAGTCAGAGTGGCAACATTGGGCTGCCGGTTCTGAGACACGCGTGGACGCTGCTTTGCAGCTTTAGTAATCCGTTTAGTTATCAGTTTAGGGTTGCAGAAAGATCACAGATATGTTTGCGAAACCTACACCAGTTTTTTATTAATTCCCCTGCAGTTGAATCTGAGCACTCAGACGAGTTACAAAGTGAAGATACTCCAAATCACATCTATCTTCAACTTCTACGCCAACATCTACACTTTCACACTCTACTTCAGACACTATGGATATTTCAATTGAAGACTTTGTTATATGTGATCCTAACTCGTGGCCTATGAAAATATCAGATTCACTTCGACAATCTTTTCATTGCAGAAAACTTCAGACACTACATATAGATTTTTAAAAGTCAGCAAGGGTTTGCGATGATGGTAGAGCAATGTATTTGAATTCATCTATGTTTTTCAGGAAACTTGCTAATTCTGAAACTGTGAAAAGGTCATGGATGGTTTACTTTGAAATCTAGGAAAAGTATACTGCTTAGCTTGCACATTTTTTTCAAACTAGGTCCAGGAAAATGCATTCACACGGGGATTTAATGACTGGAAAAATGCTCAAAGAATTGATGATCATGAGAATAGTGCTATTCATACGAACAGTGTTTTTTCTAGCGTGTGTCTTGCACGAAAGGAAAGTCGAATAGACACACATTTATAAATTCAGAATGAAAAAGAGCGCAATCATTGGAGGAAAATTCTTGAAAGAGTGGTTGCTGTTGTAAAATTCTTAGCTCAACGAGGACTTGCTTTTCGTGATGAAAATAAGGTGCTTGGATCTAACAACAATGGAAACTTTCTAGAGATTACAGAGCTGTTAGCACAATTTGATCCCTTTCTTGCTGATCGTCTTTCATGAGGCAATGAGGCAAAGAGGCAATGCTTCTTACCTGTCAGCCACCACCTGTAATGATTTCATTGTGTTGATGGCAAAAAAAGTTTTCGCCAAAATAATCTCTGATGTGAAAGCAGCTGAATATTTTGCAATTAGTGTAGATTCAACCCCTGATATATCCCATGTAGATCAATTGACATTCATTATTCGGTTTGTGGATTCCAGTGGGAAACCTGTAGAACGGTTCTTAAAGTTCCTTCCTCTGGCAGGTCATGATGGTGAGTCAGTGATGAATGTGGTCATTGACGCTCTGCACGAACATGATCTCTCTATTAAGGACTGTCGCAGTCAGAGCTATGACAATGCAAGTAACATGTCTGGCAAATATCAAGGACTCCAAGCTCGAATCAAACAGGTCAGCCCACTGGCTGATTTTGTGCCCTGTTCAGCACATTCATTAAATCTCGTTAGATCATGTGCTGTAGAGTGTTGTGTCAATGAAATTTCATTCTAATTGGATTCTTACAAACATTATTCAATTCTCTGCTTCAACTCATCGGTGGAGTATTAGGTAATGACCAGACAACAACTACCAGGGGTGAGGTATCAAGTTTGGTGTCAAAAATGAAAGATTTTGAAACTGCACTTCTCTGTGTAATTTGGGAGTGTATTCTAGATCGATTAAATGCTACAAGCAGGAGTCTCTAGATAGTAGAAATTGACCTAGCAACATGTGCAAGTCTTTATGAAAGTGTATTGCAGTTTGTCAGTTCTCTGCGCAATGATGAAGCAATTGAAAACTTTGAAGAAAAGGCTAAGCTACTAGTGAAGGACCACAGTTACCGTGCTGATCATCAGAGGTCAAGGAAAAGGAAACGATTTTTTGAAGAGGCAGAAATTGAAGCAGAGTTACCTCCCAGGAATAAGTTCAAGACAGCTACATACTTACCCATTTTAGATTCACTAGCAACAGAACGAGAAAGAGGAAAGAACTCTTTACTCTAAGCTCCATGAGAAGTTTGGGTTTCTATTCAGTATTACTACTCTGTTAGATATCAGAAGCATTTCTCTGTAGACCTTCAATTAACATTAGCAGATGAGATGGTTCAGTTCTCTGCATATATGAAGCAATCCCCACCTGAAAACTGCTCTACCCTTGCTGTTCTTAGACATTTGCGCAATGCTGGAATTGTAGAAACATTCCCAAATGTTGACATAGCATATCACCTATATTTAACAATGCCAGTTGCTAATGCTGAAGTAGAACGATCATGTTCTGTACTGAAATGAGTGAAGAACCAGCTTCGTTCAACACTGTCACAGGACAAACTTTGTCATCTCTCCTTGCTGACAATTGAATCAGATTTGACCAAAGAGATTGATTTTCAGGACATCTAGCTAAAGCTAAATCCATAAAGAAGTAAGTGTATTCCCATTTCAGAGCTCATTGATTGCTATACAAATATGACTGCCCACATATGATATGACTGTCATCAAAAGTCTTTAATAAACTACCTAGCTTCATATAGAGCAGGATTATTTGGTGTATTTTTATCACATCACTCATACCTTAAGGGAAGAGGGGCCCCGCCAAAATGGATGGCCTAGGGCCCCCACATAACCTTAATCCGGCCCTGCGTATCTCCAAATATTTTATTTATATGTTTGTCTGGTTGTACGTTATTCTGCATTATCACTCCCAGGTCCTTTTAGTCCAGTTGCCAGGTTGAGAACCTTGTTGTTTCGAGAAGTGTATAGTTTTTTTATGGTTTCATACTCGAATGGGTCTATAGAAAAGATTTAGCTCGGTTGCCGGAGTGCCAACCCTGGGGAACTCCGCTAATTAGCATAAATCTAGGATGGACGCCGCAGACGGAGGTGGAAAATAACTTTTCAACCAATCAACCTTCAATTACGAGTGATACATTTTTTCCGTATAACTTGGATGTGAGGAACCGATTTCTGAGGTCAGTTGCGTGCTTTGGGGTCAAATTAAGGGTCAAAGGTCAAGTTAAAGGTAATTTTTGTACATTTGGGAGGTTGATCCCTGCATAAACTGCACAGTGCACACCACTCATACTCGATACGTTGATTTTAATCTCACCTCTTCTTCTTTTCATAGAGAGGTATGATGGCTGACTCAAGGTGTCTTCTCTCGGTGGGTCACGGAGGTGGACAAGAAACGAAATTCACTGAGAACGGGATCAGGAAGCTCATCTTATGTGCTAAATCTCGTGGAGATGGAGACCTGCAGGCTACGCTATAGAACATTATTGATGTTGGTGGAGATGCGGCAAGCATAACCTGCCATAAAGGTTGCTACTGTACTTATACATCGAAAGAGAAAATTGAGAGAGTGAGAAAGTCACAGAAAAGAAAGGCTGAAGATGAGGGTGTAAGGACAAATACAAGGTCTCATACTAAGGTAGCTGATAAAGGTGTGTTTGAGTACAACCGTGATTGTATGTTCTGTAGCGAGGAATGTTTACCCATTGATGATAGACACCCAGAAAGATGGGACCGCGTTCGTGAGTGTATGACCAAAGAACGTTTTGACACAGGACGTAACCCACTCCCAACTATGAAAGATATGCTCCTTGATGTTGCTGATCAGCGTAATGATGATGTGGCTAGAAGGGTCAAGTTTCACCTTGCTTTTGTTTCTGATCTACCTTCTGCTGAGTGCAAGTACCACGTCCGCTGCTATAACAGTTTTACGAAAGCTCCCACATATGCTGATTTGCCACCTGGTGCTGCAGATGAAGATGCTCTGAGGGAAGTCAGTCAGTACATGAGCCGAGACAGGTCCAAATTATGGAATAGTGTTGAACTGCATTCCCTGTAATTGGATCTAGGTGGCAATCTCGCTCGACGTGACATGTTTAGCAAGGTAACTGACTGCATGAGTAAGGATGCTATAGTTGTTCGAGTAGATGGATGTGCTACCATGGTTGGTTTCCGTGACTCCGTTGCTAAAACTCTCAAGATAGTTAAGGATGACGATACGGATGAGAGGAGCATTGCTTCCGTGGTGAGGCAGATCAAGCATGAGGCGATGCGTCGGTCATAGTTAAGTCCATCAAGACGAGATTGTCCTCTCTCGCTGGCAAGGTCTTATACTTTCGATAAGTATCACAACGTTTCTGTGAAGGACCATGAGCGTATGCGACGTGCTGGCCTTGGTTCCATCAATTACGACCTGACCATCAACACACCGCTGCCCAGTCGAGATGCCATCATGAGGAATAAGCACAACAAGTTGCAGCTGTCGAAAATTCTTAGTACCTACAGCTTCGGCGAAGGAGTCACCGTGGAGAGCCCCAGCGATGGTGTGTTCA
>JACEEZ010012749.1:42500-92500 GCA_016584305.1 Chionoecetes opilio
TCCGCCGTTATGTTGGCATGTTTATTTCCTTTTTCAGTGATAGAATCTATTATGATACTAAATCAACCAAGTACTGTGGTGTTAATTGATAATTATTCACTGGGGAACAAATAAAAATAAAATGTTGGTGCCTCAGATTTTAGACCTGATCCTAGGTATATATCCACTGAATAAGAATATGACCTTCATTTCTTTCTAGCAGCTCTAGTGTTTGCGATAATGCACTTATCAATAAATGTACCTCTCATGTGCATGTCACAGCGTGTGTTTCCGTGTAAGGTCATTAGCAACGCTGTGTACAGTATTTTTTCCATCTTGGTGACGTCTCTCCTTTTCCCGCCGAGTCAGTCTGCGCCTGGCTTTGGGACTGAAAGGTTGTTGTTCGCTGGACACTGTATTTCCCTTCCCAGAATACATAAGAATGCAAAGAGGTAGGCTCTTCCTTCAAATGACCGTTATTATTCTTTTTATGCATGTCAGTCAGTTATCACTCACGACAAACAAATGACAGCAAATATGGATCAATCCCAATTGGTCACTCAACTAAGATGACTGAAGAGCAAAAAACAATCGCCCTGGTCATACAGAAGATATCATACCACAATCACCTTGTTAGTGTTATAAATTATATGTTATGTTATGTTAATCGTCAATCGTGGTGTGAGGTGTTGTTCTGTGTTGGTGGTGTAAGAATATCGAATTATTAGGCAGTCTTATTTTACAGACAACTGGTGTCATCAGAGCAACGCAAGGTCACAACCATAAAGCATCCGACTTTGCTGCAACAAATCTGAGGAACAATCTCAAGAAGAAGGCTGCTGAGGATGTGGGCTCTACCAGCAACTGCGAGATCTTCAGGCGGGTAACAAGACATCACCCACATGGAGCAAATGTGTCTTTCCCATCTGTCTAGCGCAGCATGCTTCTATGCGGTGCGTACGCAGCATGCGGTCATATTTCCTACACAAAAACAAGTGTCAAGCATTATATCTCCTACACCTACTGTGTGTAAGAGATATACTG
Source organism: Chionoecetes opilio (assembly GCA_016584305.1). NCBI lineage: Eukaryota > Metazoa > Arthropoda > Malacostraca > Decapoda > Majidae > Chionoecetes > Chionoecetes opilio. Next base: position 43,524 of record JACEEZ010012749.1, read on the forward strand.
TATCTCTGTAGGAAATATGTCACTACTCTAAAATCTGCTAAATTTGCAGGAGATGTGCTGTGTAGGAAATGCGCAGTATACATGGTGTAGGAAATGTGGCGCGCCCACCTATCACCAGTGGTTGATCTGTGTAGATCTGAAGATGGTGAATTTTCTCCTGGGTCAGCAGAATGGATACACCAAGTATCCCTGCTTTATCTATCTCTGGGATAGTAGATCTAAGGATGAGCACTGGGTGAGAAAACAATGGCCTCTGAGAGAAAACATGGTGGTAGGAGAAAAGAATGTAATTGCAGAACCATTGGTTGGCAGAGGTAAAATCATTTTACCACCATTGCACATCAAACTAGATTTAATGAAACAGTTTGTAAAGGCTCTGAACAAAGAAGAGGGCTGCTTTGATTACATATGCATATAATTTACAGCGCTGAGCATGAAGAAGCTAAAGGCAGGTATTTTTGACAAATCAGAAAACTCATGAAAGATCCACATTTCCAAGATTCAATGAACAATGCTGAGGCAGATGCATGGTCTTTGTTTACTGGTTGTAAGGAATTTTCTTGGGAACTATAAAGCAGATAATTACACTGAACTAGTGGAGAGAATGCTATCTTCTTTCCGTCAACTTGGCTGTAACATGAGTATCAAAGTGCATTACCTCCACAGTTACTTGGATCGTTTCCCAGAAAACCTTGGTGACCTAAGTGAAGAACAGGGTGAACGATTCCACCAAGATTTAAGAAGGAAGAAAGATACCGGGGACACTGGAATACCCACATGATGGCGGATTACTGCTGGTCTATTCAAAGTGATTGTCCTGGGGCAGTTCACCGCAAGAAGTCTTTGAAACGCGGCTTTTGTGAGATGTCTGAGTAAATGAACAGTGTATCAATGATATGTTTCTATGTATTGTGAAGAAGCAGGAAATAGAGATACGTTCTCTTAAGTGTGTAGGTGAAGGTGCAAGTGGAGCGAGTGGAGGGGCACATGCGAGTGATGTGCCTGTAGGGGTACCAGAGCGAGATGTGATGCAAGCGACTACTAAGGTTCCTAGTAAGTCACCAGGGATTGGTGTTTGGAAGGTAGTTGATCATGGAGCCCGCCCGCAGGAGAAAAAGGTAAACAAGGACCATCTTTTGTGCACGAACTCATTTCAGGTACTCTCGGGGCTGCAAGAGGATGATACGGGGGGTAGGGAGGTAGACGATAATCTTTACCCGAAGGTAAAATCTTGGTGTTGTGACAGTCAGGTTAGACATCTGACAGCAGGTTCTGTGACAGAGAAGGGATGCGCATGAAGTCGGTGAGTTCCAGGGAAGGGGATAGGTTATGTTAGTGACAAGATAGTTGAGTGCATGGCGGACCAAGGGAAAAGCCCATCGTCTGCCTGAGCGCTGGGGGAAATGATGTTGGGGGGTGTAAGAAGTGAGGAATTGCTACGGCGGTTCAAGGAAGCTGTAGGTAAAGTTAGGGACGGGGGTGGGTTCCCTGTGGTGTGTGGTGGTCCTTCCAAGACGCTTTGTTGACGACATGGGGTACTCCAGGGTATTGCGGTGAATTGCCGGCTGGCACTTCATTGCAAAGCCAAGGGGTTGGGCCTTTGTCGACAGCTGGGACCTTTTTTTCCGGGCATAACAGCCTCTACCGCAGGACGGGGTGCACTTTCGAGGAAAGGAGTTCAGATCTTGTTTTGAATCCCTTGAAAGGGAGGTAGATCCCACTGCAGGCTTTTTAAGAAGAAAAACCGGGGTTTAGACACGGGGGTCGGGGGTAAAGGAAACTTGCGACACTAGGAGGAGTTTCAGAAGGCAGGGAACTAAAGTGATTCGTAAGAAGAGAGAGAGGAGGGGTTTAGTTAAGATAAAGGGAAAATTGACAAAAAAAAGAGGAGTTGCTTGAAGGTTTACTATACAAACTGTAGGAGTATTTTAAAAAAGATAGATTTCCTGAGAGGAATAATGTGTAAGGATTTTGATATAATAGCATTAACGAAACATGGTTGGATATGTCAGGAAAGGATTCGACCCGGAAGTCGAGATAGCTGGGTATAAGTTTTCACAAGGACAGAGTAGCAGACGAGGAGGGGGAGTTGCGTTTTTATGCAAGAGATGCATTGCAGTGTTGTGTTAACAATGTTATAAAACAGATGACAGCATAGAGTCTATATGGGTAGAGGTTACGGAGGGAACTGAGAAACATGGTTTTGGGTGTAGTGTATAGGCCTCCAAACTTATGTAAAGAGGATTCAGCTCCTATATGGGAAGAAATAAACAAGGCCTGCAGATATAATCGATTATGCGTGGTGGGAGATTTTAATCTTAGGAAATAGACTGGGATTTAATCATAGGTGACAGCGATGCAGATGAATTCTTAAATATAATCCAGGATAACTTCCTAAGTCAAGCAATCAAGGAGCCTACTAGAGGAGATAATATTCTAGATCTATTGCTGACAAATAGAGACGATTTAGTTACAAATGTGGAGGTCGGGGGGAGTTTAGATAATAGCGACCTTTATGAGATCAGATTAGCTTAAAATGGAAGTTGGAAAAATTTTAAATGGCAATAGGCATCGAATACCTAATTTCAGAAAGGCCAATTATGCGGGATTAAAAGACACCTGGAGGTTATTACATAAGAGGGGGGGGATGGAGGAGCAGAAAGTGTCCCAGGACAAGGCGTTGTCAGGTGGAAAGGCCAATTTTGAAGGTTAGGAAGGCACCTGGAGGTAATTGGCGCGGTCAGATATGGTAGTGAGGTCGAGGCTGAGGAGATAATTAGAGCGGTTAGACGGGAAGTGAGGTCAGGGCTGAGGAGGTAATTAGAGAGGTTAGAAGGGGAAGTGAGGTCGGAGCTGAGGAGGATTATACCTCATTTGTAAGGAATATAATTGACGGACAGAAAAGAAATATTCCTTATAGGGAAAAAAAGGTCCAGAAAGAGTGATCCCAAAAAGGATGACCCCCCAAGTTAAAACACCACATTGGAGTAAAAAGAAAAATTTATTTTAAGGGTTTAAGGCAGGATTGGTAACAAAGAAACAGTATAACGTTTATGGCGAGGACGTGAAGAAATTAACTCGAGTTGTAAGAACAATTATGAGATTAAAGTAGCAGAACAAGCGAACAGGGACCCAAAGGGGTTCTATCAGGTTATAAAACAAAGACAAGGGAATTAGTTGGGCCCTTAAGGTCAGGACAAGGTGAGGTCTTAAATACGGATGAGGATATGTGTAGGAGTCTAAATGATTATTTCTTAAGTGTTTTTAAAGGAGGAGGATACACAGACGATACCTGATAGTGAACAGATGTTCAAAGGAAGCGATGAGGAGAACTCAAAGATATTGTGATAAATAGGGAAATGGGTGGAAGAGGGTTTTAGAAAAAATGAAAAAAATTTAAATCGCCAGGACCAGATGAAGTGTATCCCAGGGTATTAAAAGGGAAAGCAAAAGGGGGTTTTTAGTGAGTCGTTAGTGCACATTTTTAGGAATCGGTTGAGATAGGCGATGTGCCATTATTGGTGAGGAAAGGAAATGTTGTTCCCATATTTTAAGAAGGGGGACAGAGGATAAAGTCAAATTATCGACCCGTAAGTCTAACATCATGGTGGGTAAATTATTGGAATCTATTATTGCAAAAAACATTTAAAAGCACTTAGATAACATAGTTTTATCAATGACTCACACATGGATTCCCAAAGGGGAGGTCATGTCTCACCAATTTATTGAGTTTTTTATAGGAAAGTTTTTTGAGACGGCAGGGTAATGATAAGGATTATGATATAATATATTTGGACTTTAGTAAGGCATTTGACAAAATACCACACGAGCGACTCTTAAATAAGGTTAGGGCTCATGGTATAGATGGGAAGGTTTTCATTGGATCAGAGCTTGGCTAAGTAATAGGCAACAAAGGGTTACAATTAATGGTTCCAAATCTGAATGGGGAAATGGTGACAAGTGGGGTTCCACAAGGGTCTGTTTTGGGCCCATTACTATTTTGATTTACATCAACGACTTGGATAGTGGGATTAGCAGTGATATCAGCAAATTTGCTGATGATACTAAGTTGGTAGGGTTATTGGATCACAGTCTGACGTAAACATATTGCAGGGAACTTAGATAACTTAACGATGGGGAGTCAGATGGCAGATGAATTTTAATATTTATAAATGTGCGTTATGAATGTTGGTAGAAAAAACCCTGGTAATAGAACACCATAAGCAAGTATCGCTGAAAAGATCAGAAGGTTTAAAAAGATCTTGGAGTGAGGGTGAGCCAGACTCCGACCTAGGGAAAAAATGTATTGAGGCCAGAAATAGACTAATAGAGTATTAGGATTCATTACCAGAAGTGTTAAAAGTAGAAGTGCGGGAAATTATTCTAAAGCTTTTTTCGGCTCTGTCAGCCCCACCCAGATATGCAGTTTTAGTTTTGGTCTCCATATTACAGGATGGATATAGTGTTGTTAGAAAAAGTGCAGAGAAGGATGACCAAAATGATACAAGGGATGCGTAACTTTAGTTATGAGAGGAGATTGAAGTTATTAAAATTACACTCACTCGAGAGACGCAGAGTAAGGGGCGATCTGATAGAAGTTTTTAAGTGGATAAAGGGATTTAATAAAGGAGAGGTAGGAAAAGTTCTTACGGCTTTTAACCAGGGTAGAACAAGAAGTAACGGATTCAAGCTGGAAAAGCGTAGATTTAGAAAGGAAATAGGGAAAAACTGGTTCACAAATAGGGTGGTGAATGAGTGGAATGGTCTCAGTAGACAGGTAGTTAGTGCGGAGTCATTAGGGAGCTTTAAAGGGGAGCTGGATAAGTTCATGGATGGGGATGAAAGGTGGATGTAGGTAGTGTTAGGTGACAGGAACTACCACGTGTAGGCCTCGCGGCCTCTTGTAGCTTCCTTATTTTCTTATGTTCTTATGTTCTTATGTTTGTTTCACTATTATCTGATTCTATGATGTAATTTAATCATAGATAAATAAATTATACATGTAGAAAACCGTTTTATTAATCAAAAAGGTAATAATAATGATTTGTAGACATCAATCCTTGTGCCCGATCGGTTGTATGCATAGCAGTTAGGGGTATATCATATCTCAGTAACCAGAGCTGAAGGAGAAAAACTGATGGTATATTTAGAATCAGCGACCTAAATTTACCTAAAAAAAGATCTAATATCTCAGGCACCAAATTCTATGTTCCCCAGTGATGAGTATACCCAGTATGCAACTGGACGCATATCTGATTTAGATAGGTGCCGTACAGAATATTTAAATCTGTATTTTTGCCCTGTATCTCTCTTTGCCTTCTTGCCTGTAACCAGTGAGGGTATTTGTGAAGTGGTGCTAACTCAGGCGAATGCTACTCAGGCCTTATCATTTTGTTCTTAAGCCCACTTGATTTCACGACCATTCTTTCACAAAAGTTACTTCGGACATCACTACTTCTTTACACAAACATTATGTGTCTGTAGTAAGGTGCAGTGTATCAAGAAGTTTCAGGTCATTTCGCAATTCTTATTGCTTGCTATTAGCGCTCTGACTATTTGAACACCTTCCCTGAAAAACTACACGAAGGGTTTGTAGCTAGTTTCACTGCTCGACTTTTCCCTATTGACAGCTTGAAGTACTGTATATAAATTTCTCGAGCATTAAATTTGTCACTAATACCATTGCCACTAATACCATGTCACTAGTTGCCAACTATGCTGTAAAATGCTCTGAATATGGAGAGACACCCATTCCAAGTACTTTTACCAGGGAGGACTACACGATGGCAGGCATGGGCAACTCCGACTATTCAGACAAATCATCACTCTCTGGTACAGAGGGTTCACACTATGCAGCCTTAGTACTGTTCCTAGATGCCACCGTGAACAAGCCCCTCCATAACCCTCCAGTATCAAGTACAGGACTTAGCCGCTCTGATTCATCCCTGCAAAATAAATTGTCATGTCAAGAGGTACCTCCCCATACTAAGCCAGTGGTTCGACCTACCTTGCCTCCAGACATGCTGTTGCATCCTGAAAACAACCAAGTGACGTTGCTCGATATGCAAACTGCCCGAAGTGTTGCTGTGAAGCGGGAATTTTTTATCAGTTTGACCCGCCTGGGCCTGTCAGCAGGAGATCCTCATATCTGGGCAGCTGTGCATACACTTGTCTCATCTGCTGTGGTGCCAATGATGCGTATCGGCTTCCTCCCTGTCATACCAAGACCTATCACTGAGCGAGCAACTGTTAGACACTGTCTTACCAACTTTCAGAGCATACGCAGACAGCTGAATCAGGGCATCAATGGCGATATGGTGTGATGAAGATATGTTCAACCTAGCCGCAGATATTTACCGGCATGAGACGGAACAGTTCAACGATCTATTTCTCTGTTTGGGCCCTTGCCATTGGATTCGTGTATTGCTCAGGTGCCAGGTCAAACTGTTCCATGGTTCGGGTCCAGATGACGCACTGATCGAGTGTGGTGTTTTTGGACTTGGCGTGATAGAGTCAGTCTTGAACGGCAGCTTATGTTCGGGCTCTCACAGGGATGTTGATTGCGGAGGACATGATTCGTTCATTCCAGTGGCAGATGTTTATGCACCACAAGGACAAAGCTGCATATCCAGAGCTGGCACAGGGGGAGATGCTACAAATCACACTGGCTGCAAACCAACGTTGTCCAGAACAGTTTGAAGTCATAATTGGACAGATTGAGAAGTTGCATCAGGACTTTCGGGAGTTTGAGAAGGACTGCGAGGCCAAGTCTGAGCTCTGCCAATTCTTTGGAGTTTGGCTGCAGTTAATGTAACTATCATTAAGAATGCTGTGGTTTCTGAAAGAGAAGGAAACTGGAATCTACTTGTTGCTACCGTCGAAGATTTTATGCTGATATTTGCAGAATGTGACTGCATCAGCTACCTACGTCATGGATCATGGTATCTAGAACAAATCAAGGTTCTGGTTCTGGAGTTCACACATCTTGAGCTCTACCAGCGCTTCTCAAAAGAGCAGTGAGTTGTTAGTGAACGCAGCACAAGTTACCCTACATGCACGCCAACTACTACTCCTTTGTATCTGATACATCAAGTTAATGACTGATATAAGTCGATATATTTGTGGAGACTTATTTAGGCTGAGTTAAATATGTACGTCTAGTTTTTGTACACATTTATTTAAAGTCCATTAAGAAGCGTAGAGATTACAACCAGTACAATGAATGTCTTGAACACAGCCAGGGAGTGCCATGGAGCTCGTGGGATGAGTTGTTTTAGCTGGCGTGTCCCGAGGCTTTCTGTCTTCTTTTCCCGTCTTCCGATCGCTCCTCACCTCCGTTACAAGGGTCGTTGAACCTATCTTATTGCTGATAGCTAGGCATTTGTCCTGTGACCTACTTGGCTCGAGCTATCATAGTGCAAGCTGTACATGGATGGCTCCCACGGAGGAACATAGCAGGAAAGATGTACGTATAATTATATATATATATATATATATATATATATATATATATATATATATATATATATATATTATATATATATATATATATATAATATATATATATATATATATATATATATAATAATTATATGTTTAAGATGTTTCTAAAAATATACTGATTCTTTTGATGTTAAGTATATGAAAATATCCTGTATGGAAATTATAATACGTGTGACACTTGTTTGATAATATGTGTAATTCAATAGTAATAGTCATGCAAATTAGTATATATGTTAGAAGTAAAAACTGACTGACATTGCTCGGGCCGCTATATAATTTGTCCTCAAATTAGGCACATAAGAATGAGCTAGGGAATTACAAATGGGACACCTAACTAAAGGCTAAATATATATAAAATATAAACTCTAAACTTCCCAAAGCTTAATTCCTATCGCTAAAAGCGAGTAAATCTGAGCTAAATACACAGAAAAATTTGGAAAACAATGGATTACATGATGTTCAACATCAAAGAAAATGACATGGCCGAGTAAAATTATATAATTGTGTCAGTACTAGCGTGAGGAAATCCACAATGTGTAAAAATCACTGGTAATAATTTCAAATGTTAAGTGTTTCAAGTGTACGTGTACTGTAGACGGTAGCTAACAAGCTCAACTGTCAGCGAAAGTAGCTGTGAAAATTACAGGGGAAAATTGAGAACATAACATTTCAAGTAATTAAATCGTAATCGTAAATTGTCAAGTAATCGTTAAAAATCCTGAATGTGTCAAGTAATGACGAAAGCTCGTCTGACTGTAGAGCTGCTGCTGTGTGCATAGTATAACAATTTATGTACCTACTAGTAATAGTACTGTGTTAGTAAAAGAATGTAATGGACTGTAGAAATATAAGGAAAAATTGACAAGACCTCGCCTGATACAATCTGTGTGGGTAACTGTGGTGTAAGTAACCTAGTAATATGTAAATAAGTAATAGTCAAAATGGATAAATAGCAGAGCTGGGCACGTTCCTGGATTTGGGGTAGTCCGTACCTGTACTTCCGTACTTCGGGACGCGGGTCGTCCGTACCTGTACTTCCGTACCTTATTTTACTTTGTTCTGTCCGTACCCGTACCTCCGTACCTCCGTACCTCCGTACCTGTACCCTATAACTATTAAAACGCGCCTGAAAAAATATAGTCAGTACCTCAAAAATAAAACAAAATACAAGGCTATAATACATCAGAGCTTCATAAATATATATAGCAATATATATTTACCATCAAATAATCATCAAATCAATTAAAATAAAATTTGTCTCCAGTCTTCACAGTTCACAAATGAGTGAAATGACTAATTAGTTTAAATCACAAGTTTATTCTAGAGTATATAACTCCTACTCCACTTCCTTCTCCTCCTTGTACTGCTGCTACACCTCCTTGTAGCCTAGGAGGTGCATGTTGCCCCTCACAAACACCAGCTGCTCAAAGTTTATGTTGCTGAGGCTGGACCTCTTCGGCCGCAAGATTTAGCTGTCTGGTGCCCTCCTGCCTCTTCCTCTGATCCTCCTGCTCAGTCCCACTCTCCTCTATGTCCTGGGTGAACAGCTGGGAGGAGTCCAGCTCCACGTCAGACAAAGAAATATCTGACGTCCCCTGTGGTGTATGGGTTCTGGACGCAGATGGTGCAGGCGTGCTGGTTCTGTAGCTCACACTACTACAGCTACTATCCCCAGACACACTCCTGCTCGTGTCGCTATCACTTCTTTTCACGTATTTGTCCATGTTTAGTTGTAAACACTAAACAGTAAGCAATAGCAGTGAAACTTTGAAACGCGTTGCCGGGTGATGTGACTGTAAACATAAAACGTTGTTGATCTTGAGCTTGATGCCGCACGTTTGGTGTTTACCAGGCACCACAGATGCACGGATCTCGCCTTAGGAAATGATCAGCTGACAGCTAGTGGCAAATTGCCCGCCAAAACGCGTGAAAGTTATTCTGTGGACTGTTTTTTCGTCTTCGTTTTTTTTTTTTTTCATCATAGAAAATATCAGGTACGGAAGTACGGACCCAAAATTTCGCAGGTCCGTAACTGTTACTTCCGTACCTTTGAAAAACTTTCCGTACCTCCGGACTTCCGGACTTAGTTTGGAAGTCCGTAGGTACGGAGGTACGGAGGTACGGACAGAGGTACGGAAGTGCCCAGCTCTGATAAATAGCATAGGTAGAGACATCGCTGGATACACAGTAATATGGTTGCATTGTGTGTAGGCAAAGCTAAGTTTGCCAAACATCATTCATTAATTAAAATAATGCAAAGTTAATGTAGAAAAAAAATTGACATCAGTGAGTGTAAAAAATTGACTGGCAGATAAATAGAAAGATTTTTTATTCGTCATTGGCAAACAATGTTATGAGAGATAAGGTTATCTTTGATCAATCAATGTTTTCTGAGGTCTGTATTAAGACAAGTAGTCATTCGTAATTTCTCTGCGAGTTTGAATTCGTAGGTAAGTAATGAGAAATGGTTAGTTAGTTGTACAATTGTTAGTTGTTAGTTGTAGGCAATACATGTGAGCAGAATGTAGTTCAAAGAGATGTGTGATCGTACGTCACGTACATCATGTAGATGTGTAAAGAGTTATACAGTAACTGCTTGACATGCATATAGTACCTAAATTAATATGGTAGTAAGTACACAATCCTATCCCAGCAAACACAAAGACGGAGGGCCTCCGGAGGCCCTCCGGAGGCCCTCCGTATGTCTTACCGGCGGCCCGGCGGAAGTGTACGACGTAGGGCAGCTGGGAATTTGCTCAGAGGCTCACTGGCGGGCCGCTGGGAGCGGCCCGCCGTAGGGCATATGACCATTTGCCGCTGTTATATTAACTGATTGAGGAATATTTATAGTTATACTTTCTAAGTATATTGCAGATATAGTAATGTTTTAAGGGGTGTTGCACAGCCCATTAGCCGATTAATAGACTAATGAGCTGTTCAACACTTATAAAAACATTACTATATCTGCAATGTACTTAGAAAGTATAACCATAAATATTCCTATGTCGTTATCCAGTAATACGATGAAAAGGAGATCATAATTGCTACGGACATTGTTTATTTCATATGTACAAAAAAAATGTCATTATTGGGTTTACATGCTGGTGTACGTGAAACACTGTACAGCCATGTAGAAGGATATAGGTTGCGGCGAACGACATAACAACATTCACCCATTAGTGCGTTTTCCCACTAACTGATTTCACTCACTGACAGTGCGGTCGAGGTACTCTAGGAATTCCTAAAAAAACGTGTCGTACTGCAATTATTTATATTATGCAGTCTATTTCGATAAAATGGAGCGAAAACATGTTATAACTAAGTTCTCGTTAAGTTATCGACTGATTAAGGGTGACAATTTAGGCCTTTTGTGGGTTTTTAACCCTTTGTAATGACTATCGTACGTCTGGCAGTTTAGTGCATTGATAGCTGGGAAATGATTTCAAATAGTATTCTATTCTAAATCATGATATTATCCATGTTAATTCTCCATCATCTACATATTCCTTATTAGGTGTACCGTTGAGTATTGATATGTGTTGATAATATGTTGGAAATTATTGAAATAAGGGAAAATATGACCTTGTGTTATCCCGTAATCTTTGCCGTGGTTATTCAAATGTTATTTTTATATGATACTAGACGCAAAGCCGCCCTCCGGGCGGTTTTTTTGGCTAGCTCCTGCGGAGGGCTATTGGTGGGCCTTCGGCCTACCATCTGTGTTTGGTGGGCCAAAGGCCCACCAAACACAGACTCTCCAGATAGCCCCTTCTAACTTTCCTGAAATCATGGATGTAGAAATGTATGTATTAACGCCAACCCATTCACATCACCCCCAACCCATTCACTCACCCATTACCCATCACCCCTCACCCATTCACTCACCCATTACCCATCACCCCCCACCCATTCACTCACCCATTACCCATCACCACACACCCATTCACTCACCCATTACCCATCACCCCCCACCTATTCCCTCACCCATCACCCATCACCCCCCACCCATTAACTCACCCATCACCCCACACCCATTACCCATCACTACACCCATTCACTCACCCATTACCCATCAAGGTTTCCTCAATTCTTGCAACCCACTTTTTTTTCACAATTCTCGCTAATAGGCTGCTAAAAAAAGAAAAAGTTATCGGATCATACCATGAGTGAGCTTAAAACCTTCCCCTGGTCAACCTGGTTCCAAAACTGTGCCATATGATGGGATTGCGCCACTGGGGACGGAACCTAGAGCGGACACACACACACACAGACAGACACACACATACACACACACTTTCGCTTATATTATTATAGACTAGCTACACACATAGACTAACTGATAACCTTTTTCCATGTAAACTCCTTCCTATGTACGTATCTCATCTTTATTTTTATGTATCTCTGGGTGTTCCTGATTAAGCTGGAAATATTTGAAATAAACTGATATATGATAATTTCTATAAACTATTATAAAAACTTTTATAACAATTTTTAATAGCTTGAACAGGCCTAATAATAGTGATGGTACCGATATTGAGATACTATTACTAAGTTAATATAATTATATAATATGAAATGAATATTTCCCACTTGAAAATACGTACCAGCGGGCCTCCGGAGGATTGACGTCAAGTTGCCGCTGCTTGTCGCTACTGATGTAATATTACAGAAAGATAATCATATAACTGTTGTTTCAAAATGTTTACACATAGAAATATTCAATTCTTGAAATTCTGTACATTAATTTTCAACATAGTAAATTATCCCGTCTGAAAATACACCAGCGGGCCTTCGGAGGGCTGACGGAGGTAAATTTGCCGCCGGCGGCCGCTGTTCGCCGCTCTACAGCCTACGTCGGCCCGCCGGTGATGGTTAGCTGGGATCATTCAAATAGTGATGGTGGTACAACAGGAAGAACGTAAGTAAATCATTCCTGTAGTGAATGATTCATGTAATTAATGTATGCATTTAATACGTAAGGAATGCAGTCAAGTAAAAATGAGTAACTTGTGCAACAAATAAGTGTGTTAGTATTTCATGCAAGTAAATAATGTATTGTAACAATAAGTGAATTAGTATGTATGTTAATACATAACAATGTCATGCAAGTAATTAATGTATGTCAACATTAAGGGCGTAAAAATTCCTTTAAATGAGGAATGTAAGTAAATAATGTCATGCAATGATAAGTACGTAATAATTCCATTAATTGTGGAAAGTAAGTAAATAATGTCATGCAACAATACGTGCGTAATAATTCCTTTAAATGTGGCATGTAAGTAAATAATGTGATCATGCAACAATACGTGCGGAATCGATCAATCATTGGGGGCATACGCCGGGGGGCGCGTCGCCTCGCCCACCCTACGACGCCACTCCCGGGGGTCACCACGCGCGAATTCCCATGCAGGCTCCTTTCCCATACCAAGCAGCTCTCGACAAGAAACATCAACTTGCCCCAGCCACGAGCCTTGTGGGCGCCCCCTTGGTCTCCTCCACGCCGGATTGTCTCTTACAGATACAACCCGATGGGAAGGATCGGTTTCAGGGTAGCGTGCCACATGCCCATATAGCCGAAGTTGGCGCTGACGGACTATGCAGGTAATAGGCCTTGATTCAGTCTCACGGTGCAATCGCTGATTTGACACGTAATCATCCCAGCGATACCCCATGATTCTGCGAAGACACTTATTACCAAAGGCATTGATTCGTCTCTTCAAGTCACTATTTAGTGTCCATGTCTCACAACCATAGAGTAAGACAGGGATCACAAGCGATTTGAAGATCCGGATCTTTGTCCTTCTGCACAGATACCGACAACGCCAAATACTCCCGCTGAGCGAGTCCATAACACCGTGGGCTATGCCAATCCACCGTAAGACTTCTTGACGTGACCCGCCGTCATTATGGACTGCGCTACCGAGGTATGTAAAACTTTCCAAGATCTCAATGTCCTCGCCACACGCATGAACAGACGTACTGCTTCATCTGTAAGTCTTCAAACACCTGGCTTGGTCTTGAGCCAGGAGACCTCAGGTCCCAAAGGCTTTGCCTCCTCGTGCAGCGCCTCGAGAGCCATCACCAGGACCTCCAGCGACTCAGCAAGATTACTGCATCATCGGCAAAAACAGAAACAGTGATCTTGGTGTTGCCAAAGGATGCTCCACAATCACTTTGATCTACAACCCTGTCCAATAACCCAGTCCATACAAGCGTTAAAAAGTATGGGGCAAGGACGCACCTTGCCTCACTCCTGTATTCACAGGAAAGAAGCCGGATACACCTGCCCCACACTTTACAACACTCTCAGTCCCTAGAATACAGACCATTATCAACCAAAAGTCCTTGCAGGGAAACCCTCGAAGTCGCAGAAGATCCCCGAGTGCTCACGATGCACTGAGTCAACGCCTTCTTGAGATCAAAATAGGCTGCAAGCATCCCCTGTCGAAACTCACGTCGGCGTTTCAAACCCGAAAACGAAGCGCTAGGATACGGTCCCTTGTTGACTTACCAGGCGTGAACCCAGACTGCTGAGGTCTCTGATGCTTCACCAGATGGCTGCGAATCCGTGTCAGCAATAGATGAGCAAGCACCTTGCCTGGTACGCTGAGCAGTGTAATACCGCGGTAATTGTTGCAGTCCTGACGGTCCCCTTTCCCTTTCCAGATAGGGACGACCAGCCCCCTTTTCCAGTCAGGAGGAATGGTACCTGATTGCCACACGGCAGTCAGGACAGCATGCAACCCGTGGATCATGGCCTCACCCCCAGCTTTGAGGAGCTCCGCACTGATATTACAAACACCAGCTGCCTTTCCACCCCTCAATTTTGCTACAGCCTCTCTGACTTCGTCAAGAGAGGGTGCGCTTTCGTCAATGGGAGGATCGGCATCCACTGCCTGTAACCTAGTGGTGTGAAGCTGCTCAGTTGGAGGGTCCACCGTGAACAATTGCCCAAAGTACTCAGCCCAACGAGCCATCTGCCCATCCATGTCCGACACGAGGCGCCCATCTGCTGTCCGAATAGCACTCGCCCGAGAAGGAGACTTGGAACGGAGCTTCTTCAGGGCTCGGTAGGCGGGTCGGAGGTCATTAGCGTTCAAATGACCCTCGACATCCTCAGCGAGACTCCTGACATACCTCTCCTTGTCTCTCCCCAGGAGGGTTCTAGTCCGGCGTGACAGAGCCCTGTGCTGGTCCCGGTTCCCAGCCAGCCTGGCAGCGCGACTCTCTTCGATTTTCTCCAGCGTCTCCGTCGAGACAAAACCACGCCTTGACCTCGGGCGCTCCCCAATACACTCCTTGGCAGCCTGTAGAGCTTCACGTTTGAAGGTATCCCACAGTTCTACAGGGTCCCCGAGAGCACCGAGCACATCAAACCGATTTGAGACTGTCACCGCATACTCATGAGCACATGTCAAGTCCTTCAGTTTCTCAAGATGAAACACAGTATGGTTACCTCTTGAGATTCTTCTGGACTTGACATGAAGCTTAAGTGTAGCAACAACAAGTCTGTGATCTGTTCCAAAGAACTCAGCACTCCGGTAAACCCTGCAGTTCTGGAGGATCCTCCAACGAGTGCTAACGAGGATGTGGTCGATCTCCTTTGCTACCCCTCCGGCATTACTATACCATGTCCAGCGGTGCAGCTCTGGTCTCTGATACCAAGAACCTGCAATTCTCAACCTTCTGGACCTTGCAAAGTTCAGAAGCAGAGAACTGTTGGTGTTTCTGGTACCGGAGCCATGGGGACCAACACATAACTCGTAGCCATCTCTCACAGTGCCAGTAGTAGCATTGAAGTGGCCCAAGACAATGAATGTGTCCCGAGGAGGACACTGGTCTAATACAGAGTCGTGCGGAAGAATTCCTTCAATTGAGGAGTGTAAGTAAATACGTAATGTCATGCAATGCACAGTGGTGCAACTTTAACTGTTACATAATAGTATTCTAATGTGAAGAGTTATCTGTCATCCATTAGAGTTTCTATCGTGCAATAGTTACAAGGTAAAAATGCAAATATATTCTTTTCAATAGTTGGTTAGTATATTATGTAGCTAAACCCCAAAAAAATTCGTAAAACATCAATGTAAAGTATTTTCAAGAGTGTATATAACATTGGCTTGGTGTGTTGTGTAGATATTTTCTAAAAAGAGAACAAAACACATTAAAATTCAGAATACATGGTAATTGTAAAATAATCAGGTGAACTGATATAAAATTTGAATGGTATGGAATGGTATAGAATGGTATGACACTACTGTTTTTGCGTGTGTGATCGCAATTTGTGACGGTAATCATTGGTAGCAGTGTGTGTGTCATCATTAACTACAGGTATCCTGTGTATCAAAATTAGTGCTTGGTAAAGCAACACCTGTATCTAATCCTCTAGTTATTCGAAAAGTGACTCGCGACCGTGTAGTAAGACGTCTCAAACTAGACAATCATGATTTGTCTCAGAATCGTGCGAAGGACAGAGAACATTACAGGATTACAGTAATCAGGTTCAGGAATCTTTAACACTGAACAGTGACAGTGAGTGACAGTGACAGTGAGTGGCAGTGAGCTGCCACTGCTGATGGCCGCTCGGGCACGCTAGTTAATGCATTTATGTCAAACACTGGAGTTTGCACTGGTGCAGTAGTAAATGTGAACTCATAAAGTAGTAAATCAGTAGTAAAGGTGCACTCGTAAGAGTTATGTCTCCAGGAATTGTGATATATGCATTACTGTTGAAAAAAAAGTGTGGGATTACCGTGGTCTAAAATTTCGCCTTGTGTAAAAAGGATAGTCTTATGTTTGCTGAAAATTATGATCTAAGTGTCCTGACGGTGTCTGAACAGATGTATTTACCGTAGCCATTGTAATGGAAAAGGAAATGTAGGTTAAAATAGCACTATAATACTTCTAACGTTGTGCTGTCCGTTAAAGAGGTGTGTATGTGAATAACAACACTGTGTGTACACCTGATGTATATATCTGCTCACCTAAAACTATAAAATATTACTTAGCTGGTATGTCTAGCATTGGTGTATGATAGGGTGAAATCCTGGTAACAGACGGATGGGTGAGTGCCAGGATGAAGGATGAACACATCAGTGGATGGGTGCCTGGATGACTGATGTACAGTCTCCGGATAAACACATTCTGTTAAAGAGGAAATCTAAGAATAGAATAAGAAGAATAAGAAGAATCTAAAAATAATAACATATACATACACATATAAGAAATATGAATAAAATACTCAGACATTTGTGTGGTGGTGCACGCGCTCAAGTCCATAGGTGATAGTGGTAGCGGGTGGTGTGGTCGCGAGCGTCAAGGCCTCGAGGCGGTCAAGGGCGGGCTGAGGGGGCTGAGTCAGCTGTCCGATGCAGGCGGGAGGTAGGTGGCGGTGTTGCTGTGTTGCTGGAGGGTATTTGTGTTGCGCCTCAGTGTTGTGCTGGCCATGACGAGATGCAGTGTTGTAGACGTGTAGTTGCTGGACAGGTTCATGGAGAACGTTGATATCTTGAATAGTAGAGGTGAGGCGATGATTGTCTGGCAGGGGGGTTTGGTTGTCGTGGAGTAGTGTCGCTGTTGACCTTGTGCCAAAACAATGTGCTGTGCTTGTTAGATGTTTGCAGTGTGTCTGCCTCTCTTTCCCTCTGTAATTGTTACTTCTTTCTTGTAGACTTGTAGTAAGTTGCTGCTGGCTGGCTTGTGTTGCTCGTGGACTTGTAGCAATTCTTGTAGATTGTGTTGCGGCTGGCTTGTGTTGCGTAGGTTGCGGCTTGATAACGATGGTTGTGGCTTGGCTGTGCAAGCTGGAGGTACGGAGGTTGCCATGTTGATGGTCGTGGTTGTGGTATTGGTACTGGCTGGCTGTGGTTGTGGGTGTACGCTGTGCGGTACGTAAGTCACTATTTATAAGTCGCGGTGTAAAAATGCCCACCGCATAGCCACCATTTATAAGTCGTGTATATTTGTAGAGACTTATTTAGGCTGAGTTAAATATGTACGTCCAGTTTTTGTACACATTTATTTAAAGTCCATTAAGAAGCGTAGAGATTACAACCAGTACAATGAATGTCTTGAACACAGCCAGGGAGTGCCATGGAGCTCGTGGGATGAGTTGTTTTAGCTGGTGTGTCCCGAGGCTTTCTGTCTTCTTTTTCCGTCTTCCGATCGCTCCTCGCCTCCGTTACAAGGGTCGTTGAACCTATCTTATTGCTGATAGCTAGGCATTTGTCATGTGACCTACTTGGCTTACTTGGCTCGAGCTATCATAGTGCAAGCTGTACATGGCTCCCACGGAGGAACATAGCAGGAAAGATATACGTATAATTATATATATATATATATATATATATATATATATATATATATATATATATATATATATATATATATATATATATATATAACATATATATATATAATTATATGTTTAAGATATTTCTAAAAATATACTGATTCTTTTGATGTTAAGTATATGAAAATATCCTGTATGGAAGTTATAATACGTGTGACACTTGTTTGATATGTGTAATTCACTAGTAATAGTCATGCAAGTTAGTATATGTGTTAGAAGTAAAAACTGACTGACACTGAGACATTTTTAGGAAATTCGCATACTTCTTTGATTGCTACATCAATTTTTTTTTTCAACTCACGAACATAGTAGCATTTCAGTCACGCAAACACTGTCATGCTGAGTCTGGAAAGTTTCATTGTAGAATTTTTTTTCTCAGGCATGACAGTGAAAGAGTAAACATTTAACGCATCGTTATCGCTCATGTCTGTCATCAGCTATGTGGTGTTGGCGAATTATTATTGCCTGCGCGAGTTGATTATGTATGTCAGTCGCATTATGTGCTGTTGATTAGTGTTGACAGTGTTGATTATGTATCGAGTCGCGAGTATTTCAGGAGTCTCCCTGAGGATGTCGAGTGCCATTTGAACGCTAATGACTTCCCACCTGCCTACCGAGCCCTGAAGAAGCTTTGTTCCAAGTCTCCATCTCGGCCGAGTGCTATCCGAGCAGCAGATGGGCGCCTCGGCCCTCGTGTCGGACATGGATGGGCAGATGGCTCGTTGGGCTGATTACTTTGGGCAGTTGTTCACGGTGGACCCTCCAATTGGGCAGTTCCACACCACTGGATTACGGGCAATGGATGCCGATCCTCCCATTGACGAAACCGCACCCTCTCTTGACGAAGTCAGAGAGGATGCAGTAAAGTTGAGGGGTGGAAAGGCAGCTGGTGTTTGTAATAGTATCAGTGCGTAGCTCCTCAAAGCTGGAGGTGAGGCCATGATCCGCGGGTTGCATGCTGTCCTGACTGCCGTGTGGCAATCAAGTACCATTCCTCCTGACTGGAAAAGGGGTCTGGTCGTCCCTATCTGGAAAGGGAAAGGGACTGCAACAATTACAGCGGTATTACATTGTTCAGCGTGCCAGGCAAGGTGCTTGCCCATCTATTGCTGACACGGATCCGCAGCCATCTGCTGAAGCATCAGAGACCTCAGTAGTCTGGGTTCACGCCTGTTAAGTCAACAACGGACCGTATCCTAGCGCTTCGTGTCCTGGGGGAACGCCGACGTGAGTTTCGACAGGGGATGCTTGCAGCCTATGTTGATCTCAAGAGGGCGTTTGACTTAGTGCATCGTGAGTCACTCTGGCATATTCTGTGACTTTGCGGGATTCTTGCAAGGACTATTGGTATGATGACTGGTCTGTACTCTGGGACTGAGAGTGCTTTGAAGTGTGGGGGAGGTGTATCCAGCTTCTTTCCTGTTGATATGGATACAGGAGTGAGGTAAGGGTGCGTCCTTGTCCCATCACTTTTCAACACTTGTATGGACTGGGTATTGGGCAAAGTTGTAGATCAAAGTGATTGTGGAGCATCCCTCGGCAACACCAAGATCACTGATCTTGTTTTTGCCGATGATGCAGTAATCTTTGCTGAGTTGCTGGAGGTCCTGGTGATGGCTCTCAAGGCGCTGCACGAGGAGGCAAAGCCTTTGGGACTTGAGGTCTCCTGGCTCAAGACCAAGGTACAGGTGTTTGGAGGCTTACTAGATGAAACTGTACAGTCTGTTCATGCGTGCGGCGAGGACATTGAGATCTGGGAAAGTTTTACACACCTTGGTCCAGTCCATTATGACGGCGGGTCACGTCAAGAAGTCTTACGGCGGATTAGCATAGCCCACGGTGTTGTGGACTCCCTCAGCAGGAGTATTTGGCGTTCTCGATACCTGTGCAGGAGGACAAAGATCCGGATCTTCAAGTAGCTTATGATCCCTGTCTTACTCTATGGTTGTGAGACATGGACACTAAATAGCGACTTGAAGAGACGAATCCATTACCACATTGCCTTTGACGTATGGGAATAAGTATCTTCGCAGAATCATGGGGTATCGCTGGGATGATTACGTGTCAAATCAGTGATTGCACCGTGAGACTGAATCGAGGCCTATTACCTGCATAGTCCGTCAGCGCCAACTTCGGCTATATGGGCATGTGGTACGCTACCCTGAAACCGATCCTTCCCATCGGGTTGTATCTGTAAAAGACAATCCGACGTGAAGTGAGGCCTTCGCAAATAATTACTTTTGGAGATATAACATGTTATTTATCGGGTGCGAGACAAGTGTTTTCGTGAATCTCACTCTTTTTCCTCTTGTGACCTGCATCGCTTCTGTTCTTCCCTTGCCGCGGACCCTATTCAATGGGGATTTGACTTTAGTTAGGAGGTTAAAACGTGGGGTTATGTTATGTTAGTGATTCTGAAAGTGGGGTTAGGTTAGTTAATTTTCATATCTCCTTTACAAACTCCTTCCTACTAAAAACATCTTATATCTCCGAAAGTAGTGTTTTGAGACGGACACTCAGAGAGAGAATGTTTCTTTGAATCCATTACGATAAACAGAAACCGGACTCTCAACGATGTAGAGAATTCTGGTCCTAGTGTAAAAGTGTTGGTAGTGTTGGTGGTATAAGGGATGGCTGCGGTGATGATGGTAGTATAATCATTGCAATATTACTTGAAAATAAAGTCGGTACCGCTTGATTTCAGTCTTTTCATTTAAT
Source organism: Chionoecetes opilio (assembly GCA_016584305.1). Lineage (NCBI taxonomy): Eukaryota > Metazoa > Arthropoda > Malacostraca > Decapoda > Majidae > Chionoecetes > Chionoecetes opilio. The sequence continues at coordinate 64,096 of JACEEZ010012749.1, forward strand.
GTCAGCTGGGAAAGTTGATGTTGTGCAAATATTTCACTCGATTTTCCATCGTTACAGGATAATTAAAGAAAGCACGATTTAACCACACCGTCTACACACAATGTAAGCACGAGTGACGACTCGACGAAACTGAGCTACCTCGACTGAAGCTCATTGTTTTCACAAGTGGCGCGGCGGTGGCACAAATATGAATCGTACAGCAAATATGAGAGTAACTTAAATTTTGGTTTGGTTTTAATGAAAATTCACTTAGTAACGTATTGAAAATAATTAAATAACATATACTGATTTTTTATTATCTATTATTAAATCTAGCGCAGGGCATTTCTACAACTCGATGCGCAACAGTAGCCGTCGAGCTGTCGTGCCTGCCGTTTCTTTTTTTACTATCAAATGCTTATTATTATTATGAATTACTATTATTTACAAGAATTTTCTTTCTATTGCAGGATTATAATTATTATTACAAGGATCTTTATTTGTATGCGAGGCCTATATCTTCATTATGGTACCTGGAACTGTCGCCAATAGGAATTCTCGCCGAGCGAGTGTTCCAATTTTTCACGTCGGCGAGTGTAACCTATTTCTGGCGACAGTTCTAGTTCTTGATCTTGAGTTAGGTTATGTGGTTAGAGCTAGAATACCTTGAATAATAGAGTAGCGACAACTCGATTTATGGGCGCCATCTTAGTGCCAGGGCCTCTTTGTTCACTCTAGACCCGGGGAAGTTCTCAAGGCATGACCCCGCAGTATATCAAGTTATACATGTATAAAGGATATACTATTATCTTCGGAAATGTTTGTTCTATAAGATTATCACATAAAACACAGTAAAACACATTAAATAAAGGTCATTATGAGACTCGGAAGAAAAATGCATGAACTTGAACTCACTTAATTCACTCAATTCACTTAAACTCGTCGTCATGTAAAACTTTGTGGGACAACTTATAGCATGGACTATATCAATAGAAGCAGAATTTTATTAGCTTTCCAATGATATATTTCGTTTTCTGATAAATGCAGAAGTACCATGCAGAAATTAGCGTTAACTAAATAAATCGCCGCGGCGGCCGCTCTCTCTCTCTCTCTCTCTCTCTCTCTCTCTCTCTCTCTCTCTCTCTCTCTCTGCCCGTCAGGGTGGCAAGGTTGGTAGAGACGTGAGCTCGCAATGTGCAGCGTCCCTGTGCATTCGGTCAGCGGTTCGAGTCCGCCTAGTTCGTGTTGACGTGGCGGCGCTTTGTATAGTCAATAACCTTGTAGTTGGTACTTGCAAAGTGTCTAGATAGGATGAAAATCTCTCTCTCTCTCTCTCTCTCTCTCTCTCTCTCTCTCTCTCTTCTCTCTCTCTCTCTCTCTCTCTCTCTCTCTCTCTCTCTCTCTCTCTCTCTCTCTCTCTCTCTCTCTCTCTCTCTCTCTCTCTCTCTCTCTCTCTCTCTCTCTCTCTCTCTCTCTCTCTCTCTCTCTCTCTCTCTCTCTCTCTCTCTCTCTCTCTCTCTCTCTCTCTCTCTCTCTCTCTCTCTCTCTCTCTCTCTCTCTCTCTCTCTCTCTCTCTCTCTCTCTTTTCCCAACCCAGACAAAGATCTTGACCACCTACCTGCCTGCCCACCCTCTTCCTCTCCCTCTCTCTCTCTCCAAACACTGGAAGCCATTTTCAACCGGATTAAATATACGTGCCAAATTTGACCTTCCCGAATTTTATATATGCCAAAACCGACCATTAATGTTCTCCCCCCCCCCCCCCCCCCCTTCTCCAATAGGTCCGATGCCAACTCCGACCATTCTCTCCCGCTCGAATTTCAGCCGGAATAAATGCCCCTGCCAAATTTGACCCTCCCGAATTGTATATATGCCAAAACCGACCATTAAACATTAATGGTCGGTTTTGGCGGTATCTATACTACTGGCATTAGGAGCAGTTAAAAAATTACTTCTTGTTTTTTACAAAATCTGAATGACAAAATTTATGTCATAAATACTAAGGTAAAGGAACACGTATGCAGTTTATAGAGAATAAAACTTACATAAGAATTATAAACGAATGCATACTTTGTTACGTAGTCAAAAGTCCGAGCGCTTGCTTGACACCTGTACACAACACGTACAGTGACGCATCAGTTACCACACGCCGCCCAGCCAGATCAGAGAGCAGAGTCAGCAGACAACTACAAGGGCCAAAGGGTCAGGGCCAGGGTAAGGGTCAGGGTAAGGGCCAAATCTGGTAGCAAAAAACCTAAGTGATCGACTGCACAAATCAATGAGCACTGTTATCACAGCAATAAATAAAATCAAGGCACATGCTCTCAATTCCAGACTGTTTCGACAGCTTTGCACTGATAATTATGAAGAGTTTGAACGTTTGTTGTTGCACACAGAAGTTAGATGGCTGTCAAAGGGAAACTGCCCGAGACGTTTCTATTCACTGCTTGATACAGTTGTTGAATTCTTCCAAGACTCCAACTCTGTGCTCTGTGATGAACTAAGAAACATTAAGCATGACATTGCTTATTTGTCAGATTTATTCACAAAGTTCAATGAAGTTAATTTGCAGCTGCAAGGAAATGATGTTAACCTTATTAAAGTCAAATCAGCTATCTCCACATTCCTGTCCAAGTTACAGTTATTCAAACGAAACCTAGCCCGTCATGAACTCTATCAGTTTCCAAGCCTCTCTGAATTGGAGAAGGAGAAGAGCATACCAGATGATGACCTTCGTATTGTGCACACCTGGATGAGTTGCAAAGAGACATGTCTGAGAGAGTTCAGGATCTTTTATTGCTTAAAATACCAGACTGGGTGATCAATCCATTCTTAGATGTCAACAGTGAGGAAACAGGAGTGGCAGAGGAAGAACTGGTTTCAACACAAAATTACTTTGAGCTGAGGCCAAATTTCAAAAAATTATATCAAGATTTTTGGTTACAAAAAAAAATCTCTGACTGCTATCCAGTATTGTGGAACAAGGTCAAGACATACTTTATTGCCTTCCAACATCATATTTAGTAGAACGGGGCTTCAGTGCAGTCGCCTTGCTTCTTTCCAAGCAAAGAAACAGACTGAAAATTACTGAACGTGGGGATCTACGACTTCTTCTTAGTAAGCTCCAGTCCGATGTTGAGAAGCTGATATCCCTGCACCAAGCACATCCATCCCATTAACAATAACTGTGAAGACAATGAGCTATGTTACTATGGTTACTGATGAGATGTTGATTTACTCTTCCATGTTGCTGACACAGCTAAAACTGCTAAATAAATTGGTTTACTATATTAGGTTTTATTTGTCAAATACATCTTTGTGTTTAATCTTGTTGTTTTCAATTTGAAGCATACCAAAAAAAAAAAAAGTGTGTGTTCGCATGTATGTATGCGGGGGGAGGAGGGGGCGCTAGGAATCCACCTGGAAGCCAAGGGGGCGCCAGCCTGGAAAAGTTTGGGAACCACTGGCTTACATGAAGAAACTCTGCGTTAACGTCTTGCCGCATTTCACTAACTCCGTAGACTCATGGACTTACCGTTTGTGTGCGTGTGTGAGTGTGTGTGTGTGTGTGTGTGTGTGTGTGTGTGTGTGTGTGTGTGTGTGTGTGTGTGCGTACAATGTACACACACACACATGCATGGATGTACACTGTACATCCATGCATGTGTGTGTGTGTGTGTGCATGTGTGTGTGCGTGCGTGCGTGCGTGCGTGTGTGTGTGTGTGTGTGTGTGTGTGTGTGTACGTGTGCGTATGTGTGTGTGTGTGTGCTTGGGGTCGATATTCAAATATACTCCACGCACAGCCAACTCTACGTCAGCCTGTCAAGGGTTGGCTGTGCTTATGCCGTCGAAGTGTTGGCGCCCCGTGGAATCACACGGAACGTGGTCTACCTCGAGGCACTTTGACCAGTGACCAACGACAGCAACAAAACAATTGGAGTTTGCACTCACATTGTTGTCTAATATATACTACTACTACAAACATCAATACATGGGTCCGAAGGGCCCACAAGCACTTGTCTAATATACTATAGGAGTAGCCGTGTGTCTGTCTGTCTGTGTGTCTGTCTGTTTTGCGTAGCCGAAACTGTAAATAAAAATTTTATGAGTGTAGCCTCAAAAAATCGCAAATAAATCGTAGGTGGTAAGCGGCTTGGTCCCATGTCGATTGAATAAATTTGAAGGGGGGTTTTAGGGTAAAAACACGTTTATGTGTATTAGATTACAGGAAAACATTCTGCGGTAACGTCTTGCCGCATTTCACTTACTCCGTAGACTGATGGACTTATCGTTTGTGTGCGTGTGTGTGTGTGCAAGCATGTATGTGTGTGTGTGCATGTGTGTGTGCGTGCTTGCGTGCGTGTGTGTGTGTGTGTGCGTGTGTGCATGCATGTGTGTGTGTGCATGTGTGCGTGCGTGCGTGCGTGTGTGTGGTGTGTGCGTGTGTGTGTGTCCGTTTGTGTGAGTGTGTGTGTGCATGCATGCATGTGTGTGTGTGCATGTGTGTGTGCGTGCGTGCATGCATGTGTGTGTGCGTGTGCGTGTGTGTATGTGCGTGTGTGTGTGTGTGTGTGTGTGTGTATGCGTGTGTGTGTGTGTGTGTGTGTGTGTGTGTGTGTGTGTGTCTGTGTGCTTAGGGTCGATATTCTAATATACTCCACACACGACCATCTCTACGTCAGCCTGTCAAGGGTTGGCTGTGCTGATGCCGTCGAAGTGTGGCGCTACTTGGAATCACACGGAACGTGGTCTACCCAGAGGCACTCTAACCAGTGACAACACGATTGGAGTTTGCATTCACATTGTTGTCTAATATATAGTACTACTACAAACATCAATATATGGGTTCCGAAGGGCCCACAAGCACTTGTTAGTAATGTAAATTGTGAGTGACATCAGAATCTTTTACTCGTTCGTTGATAAAGACAAAAGTTGAATTATCCTGCAGGAAATATATGAGAAAACTCAAAGAAATTTCAATTCAAATTTTTTCTTAGAAACCTAAAATTACTTTAATAACTGTCACCAGTCACTGAGGGGAACACTGGTTAGCATTGTCCTCCAGCATTATCAAGCAGTCTATCAATAATGTTGTTCATATTAATTAACACGATTTTAAGCATTTTTAATGTTAATTTTATATCTTTTGCTTCTTTCCACAGCCTTTGCTACCAAATTGGAAGACGCTGGATCAGCGGATCACGTACGGACTGCCAGAAGGGCAAAAACCGTCAGGCCTTGGCGTTCCGAAGGGTTAAACCGCCATTGACACTCTAGGCCAGGGTGTCACTCTAGCCAGCTCCGCCACGGCTCCTCTCCTATCATGACCAAAAGGCGTGGTCTATATAAAGCAGACCTTTTTCTGTCTCCTCTTACTGTCTCTATTCTCATTTTCAATCCAAAGCTGGCTGCTGCGTACATGTGCGCAATGACATCCCTTGCTCTCGTGCCCACGGCCTTGAATCTTTCGAATTTTCTACCATCTGGCTTCGACTTCAATGTCACTCTCTTACTAAATTTATCTGTGCTGTATATCTCTCACCTAACTCCTCTGACTATGCAAAATTCTTCGACTATTTAACATCAAAAGTGGAGCACATCTCATCTCATTTTCCTTTAGCAGAAATTCCATTCTTGGGGACTTCAATGTTCACCACCAGCTTTGGCTATCATCTTCTTTCACTGACCAACCTGGTGAACAAGCCACAACTTTTCTATCCTCCAAGACCTAGAGCAGCTGGTGTAGAACCCTACCCGTATTCCTGACCGCCTTAGAGTCACGCCCAACATTCTTGATCTTTTCCTAACTACTAACCCTTCTGCTTACTCTGTGAAACTATTCTCTCCGTTGGGTTCCTCCGATCACAATCTTATTTCTGTAACCTGTCCTATCGCTCCGGTACCATCTCGGGACCCACCTAAGCGGAGGTGCTTCTGGCACTTCAACTCAGCTAAGTGGTAAGACCTAAGGCAGTACTACTCTGATTTCCATGGAATGATTACTGCTTCCATGTCAAAGACCCATCTCTTTGTGCAGAGCGCATAACTGAGGTCATAGTCTCTGGCATGGAGGCGTACATTCCACACACTTTCTCTAATCCTAAAGCCCGTCAACCTTGGTTTAACTCTGCTTGTTCTCATGCTGTCCGGGATAGAGAGGTGGCTCACAAACGGTACCGTAAGCATCCATCTCATGAAACTCATGCCTTTTATATGTCTGCCCGTAATCATGCCAAATCTTTACTTCAACTTACCAAAAACTCTTTCATTCATAGAAAATGTCAAAATCTTTCTGAATCAAATTCCTCTCGTGACTTTTGGCATCTAGCAAATAACATCTCTAACAATTTTTCTTCTCCATCTTTCCCTCCTATGCTTCACCCAGATGGCTCCTCAGCTGTCTCATCTACTTCTAAAGCTGAACTCTTCGCTCAAACCTTTGCTAAAAATTCCACTCTGGTTGATGAAGGGCTTGTTCCTCCTTCTCCTCCACCCTCTGACTATATTATGCCTGTCATTAAGATCCTTCGGAATGATGTTTTCTTTGCCCTTTCTGGCCTAGATCCTCGGAAGGCTTACGGTCCTGACGGAGTCCCTCCTATTGTTCTCAAAAACTGTGTTTCTGTGCTTGCACCTTGCCTGGTCAAACTTTTCCGTCTTTGTCTATCTACTTCCACCTTTCCTTCTTGCTGGAAGTTTGCTCACATCCAACCTGTTCCTAAGAAGGGTGACCGTTCTAATCCTTCAAACTACCGTCTACATAGCTTTGACTTCCTGCCTTTCTAAAGTTTTTGAATCTATACTTAATAAGAAGATTCTTAAGCATCTATCTGCTCACAATCTTCTATCTGATCGTCAGTACGGTTTCCGTAAAGGGCGATCTACTGGCGATCTTCTAGCTTTTCTAACTGAATCTTGGTCATCCTCCTTTAGGGGTTTCGGTGAAACTTTTGCTGTTGCCCTTGACATATCAAAAAGCTTTTGATAGAGTCTGGCACAAATCTTTAATTTCCAAACTACCATCATTCGGTTTCTATCCTTCTCTCAGTACCTTCATCTTAAGTTTCCTTTCAAACCGTTCTATTGCAGCTACTGTAGACGGACATTGTTCTTCTCCTAAATCTATCAATAGTGGAGTTCCCCAGGGTTCTGTCCTATCACCCACTCTCTTTCTATTATCCATTAATGATCTTCTGAGTCTAACTCAAAGCCCTATCCACTCCTATGCTGATGATTCTACCCTGCATTTTTCAACGTCGTTTATTAGAAGTCCAACTCAACAGGAACTAAGCGATTCACGGAGAGATGCCACCGAGCGCCTAACTTTTGATCTTTCTATAATTTCTGATTGAGGCAAAGCAAACCTTGTTTTGTTCAATGCCTCAAAAACCCAATTTCTTCACCTATCTACTCGACAAAACCTACCAGATAACTATCCCCTCTTCTTCAATGACACTCAACTGTCTCCTTCTTCTACAATGAACATTCTAGGACTATCCTTTACTAAAAATCTGAACTGGAAATCTCACATTTCATCTTTTGCTAAAACAGCTTCTAAGAAGTTTAGTGTCCTGTGGCGTCTGCTGTCCTTTTTTTTTTCCCTCCCAATTGCTTGCTCTCTACAGGGGCCTTATTCGCCCATGTATGGAGTATGTCTCACACGTTTGGGGAGGATCCACTCATACAGCTCTCCTAAACAGGGTTGACTCAAAAGCTTTTCGTCTCATCAACTCCTCTCCTCTGACTGACTGTCTTCAATCTTTAAATCACCGCCGCAATGTTGCTTCTCTTGCTCTCTTCTACCGTTATTTTCATGCTCACTGCTCTTCTGAACTTGCTAACTGCATGCCTCCCCCCCTCCCGCGGCCTCGCTGCACAAGACTTTCTACTCATTCTCATCCCTATTCTGCCCATCTTCCTAATGCAAGAGTTAATCAGTATCTTTACTCTTTCATCCCTTTCACTGGTAAACTCTGGAACTCTCTTCCTGTTTCTATTTTTCCACTTTCCTATGACTTAAATCTTTTCAAAAGAAGAGTAACAAGACGTCTTACCTCCCGAACTAAATTGGCTCACCCCTCTTTTTTATTTTATTCTCTTACTGTCTTCTTTATAGGGACTGGCAACTAAGCGGGCTTTGTGTTACCCATTTTTGTTGTGCCCTTGGCCAGTTCTTTGTGATGTAAAAAAAAAAAATATGGGAAAAGCTGTGTTTTGTGTAATACATGTACGTTATTATATATATTGAATAGACTGATTATCACACAGATAGCCATTTTGGAGAGCAATGCAGTCTGTTAGTCTGTTACACTAGCTCTATTTGTCTAGCAGCACATTTGGCAATGCTGATTCAATGGCAGATCGGTGGAGTATGCTTTTCTAAGGCTTGTAATCAAGCCTGTCAGGGCATTTTGAATGAAGTTTTTGCGTGTTTTATACATGCGTCTTAGTGAAAGAATAAAATTTGCAAAGGACTAGATAACATGTAATCTTATATGAGTATATACTTGGAGTACAGAACAACAATAACAACAACAGTGATAACAACAATGGCATACAGAAAATTGATTAAGGAGGAACCATTGACCACGAAAACGCCGTGTTCTCTTAATTATTTTTTTTGTTTTACCACACGTTCCTCTCACGGTCTCGTCGAGGGCGTCGGAAGCCTGCATTCCCTCGCCGCCTCAGTGGTGGTCGTAGCCGCCGCCATGTCCTCCATGACTCCCGTGTCCTCCACCGTGACCATATCCTTTTGGACAAATGGTTTCGTAACTCTTGCGAGTTCGAGTGGCATACACGGTGACGTAGGACTTCTCGGTGACGGTGATGTACTTCGGGAGCGTGTTGATGACGGTGTGGGTGATGTACTGGGGCAGCGTGGCCTTCTTCGTGACGAACTGGGGCACCTGCGGAGGGCGGCGGCACAAATTACACATATTACAGTCAGGGATGCTTAAGGGGCATATGGGATGCTTATAAAGGGCAGAGTAGATTTAATACCTAGCGCCAATTTTGATTTACCTATATTAGCCGGAAATATTTGACACTGTTATTATATCAATTTTTACTCACTACTGTTATTCCTACAATAATATTCTTGTTGCCATTCTATCTACTACTGTTGATACCACTGCTTTTGTTGTTGCTGCAACACCTACTTTACTATCATTGTTGTTGATAAAGCTGTTGATTATATTTTTACTTCTTCTACTACCACTACTATGACTACTTTTGTTACTACTTCTTATGTTAGCACAACAACAACAACTACTACTACTGCTACTACTTATACTACTACTACTACTATTACTACTACTACTACTACTTATATTACTAATACTACTTATATTACTAATACTAATACGTCTACTACTACTACTATATACTACTATGTTTCACCCAGATGGCTCTACAACTGTCTCATCTATTTCTAAAGCTGAACTCTTTGCTCAAACCTTTGTTCAAAATTCCACTCTGGATGCTTGTTCCTCCTTCTCCTTCACCCTCGGACTATATTATGCCTGTTATTAAGATCCTTCGTAATAATGCTTTTTATGCCCTCTCTGGCCTTGATCCTCGGAAGGCTTGAAGTCCTGACGGAGTCCTCCTATTGTTCTCAAAAACTGTGGTTCTGTGCTTGCACAAAACCACAGTTGGTCTAATTTTTCTGCCTGTGTCTATCTTTTTCTACCTTTCCATCCTGCTGGAAGTTTGCTCACATTCAATTTGTTCCTAAGGAGGGTTACCATTCTAATCATTCAAACTACCGTCCTATAGCTTTGATTTATTGCCTTCCTAAAGCTTTTGTATATATACTTAATAAGAAGATTCTTAAGCATCTATCTGTTCACAAACTTTTATCTGATCGTCAGTACAGTTTCCGTAAAGAGCGATCTACTGGCGATCTTCTAGATTTCCTAACTGAATCTTAGTCATCCTCTTTTAGGGGTTTCGGTGAAACTTTTGCAGTTGACCTTGGCATATCAAAAGCTTTTCAAGTCTTTGAGTCTTTCAAAAGCTTTTAGTCTGGCACAAATTTTTCATTTCCAAACTACCCTCTTTCAGTTTATATCCTTATCCCTGCACCTTCATCTCAAGTTTCCTTTTATACCGTACTATTGCAGCTACTATAGACGGTCATTGTCATTTTCCTAAGTGCATCAATAGTCTTAGTAGTATCAATACTCAATAGTCTTAGTCGTATCAAAGACCCTCTACAACAAGATACCTCACTCAAGGGTGCCTTGTGGTGCGTCGTGCGGCTGGAGGTAACCAGTCTGCTGGCCCATTCACTTGCTGCATAACTGACCTGAATTAAAGTGTCTCATACCTGTTTATACATAGCCAAACATGAAACCAATATAGATAAAGAATAAAATAATACAAGGACACATTCATAAATACACATACAAGTTGACAGCAATGGTTTAAAGACATACACATATGTTGTCAAAACTGGTACTTTTTGTACACGTGTACACGTGTGTACGTGTAGCCTACGACTCTATATATGTTTGTTTTTCCCGCGTTCATGTGCGTGTGCTGGAAAGGGCGGAGGGGGAGGGAGGGGTGTGTGGTGGGGGGAAGGGGGGAAAGGAGGAGTGTGTGTTATAGTGACAGCTGTGGTGGTGGTGGTGAGATGGTGTGAGACATGAAGATGAGAAGGAGGAGGAGGAGGGGGAAAAAAAAAAAAAAAAGAGTTCTTTTCACAGGTTTGTCCCTCCTCCTTCTTTTCCTCTTCCTCCTCCTCTTCATTCTCTCACACCATTTCACCACCACCACCACAGCTGTCACTTTAAAACACCCTCCTCCTCTTCCCCCTACCCCCTACCACACACCCCTCCCTCCCCCTTCCCCCTTTCCAGCACATGCACGTGAACGCGGGGAAAAAACATTTATAGAGTCGTAGGCTACACGTACACACGTGTACAAGTGTACAAAATGTACCAGTTTTGACAGCATTTTGAGAGCAAACCATTGCTCTTCTTCTTCTTCTTGTGACCTTTTTCGCTTAGGATCGCTTCGTAGGTCCTCTCCTCTCCTCTCCTCTCCTCCTCCTCTCTCCTCTCCTCTCCTCTCCCCTCGTTTAGTGTTGGCCGAAGCCATCACCCGGGAGGCGGGTCACAAACCCCCGGCTAACACCTGGTACCCATTTACTCTGGGTGGACAGGGGCTTGGTTTTAAGGAAACGCCCATCTGTTTCCGCTATGCCCGGGGACTTCTGTCGACTTGTATGTGTATTTATGAACGTGTCCTTGCATTATTTTATTCTTTATCTATGGTGGTTTCATGTTTGGCTCAATATAAATATGATATGAATATAAGTATGATACACTATAATTCAGGTTAGTTATGCAGCAAGTGAATGGGCCAGCAGACTGGTTACCTCCAACCGCACGGCGGATCCACAGTCGGCGGATAACAGAAATTGCCTTTGGGGGATCCCGAGTGAGGTATCTTGTTGTAGAGGGTCTTTGGTAGTATCAATAGTGTATCACTATCTCTCTATTATTCATTACAAAGATCTTCGAAGTCTAACTCAATGCCCTACCACACTTACGCTAGTGATTCTACCCTGCATTTTTCAACGTCATTCATTAGACGTCCAATTCAACAGGAACTAATTAAGTGATTCATGGAGGGATGCCGTAGAGCGCCTAACTTCTGATCTTTCTTTGATTTCTGACTAGGATAAAGCAAACCTTGTTTTGTTCAATGTCTCAAAAACCCTATTTCTATACATATCTATTCAACATAACCTTCCAGACAACTATCCTCATTGACCTTCAACTGTCTCTCTCCTCTACAATGATCATTCTTGGACTATCTTTTACTAAAACTCTGAACTGAAAATTTCACATATCATCTCTTGCTAAATCAGCTTCTAAGGAGTTAGGTGTCCTGTGGCGTCTTCGTCCATTTTTTTCTCCCTCTCAGTTGCTTGCTCTGTGCAGGGGCCTTATCCGCCCATGTATGGAGTATGCCTCTCATGTTTGAGGGGTGGGGTCCACTTATACAGCTCCCCTAAATAGAGTAGAGTCAAAAGCTTTTCGTCTCATCAACTCTCCTCCTCGGACTGACTGTCTTCAATCATTAAATCAACGCCGCAATGTTGCTTTTCTTGCTATCTTTTACCGTTATTTGCATGCTCACTGCTCTTCTGAACTTGCTAACCTGCATGCCTCATCCCCTTCCACGGCCTCGCTGCACACTTTCTATTCATTCTCATCCCTACTATGCCCATCTTTCTAATGCAGGAGTTAATCAGTATCTTCATTATTTCTTTCCTTTCACTGGTAAACTCTAGAACTCTCTTCCTGTTTTTATTTTTCTATCTTCCTACGACTTAAACTTTTTCAAGAGAGGAGTGTCAAAACACCTCCTGTACTAAATTGGCCCATCCCCCTTTTCTGCAATCTCTTACTATTTTCTTTATAGGGACTGGCAACAAGTGGACTTTATGTTACTTATTTTTTGCCCTAGGCCAGTCCTTTGAGATGTAAAAAATAATACTATCACTTTTACTCCTACTACTTTTACCACTCTGAATAGTTCTGGAAGTTTTGTTGGAGGTTATGAATAAGTGATTTTGATCTGATAGTAACTGTGCTAATCGAGCTGAATTTGCTTTGAGTTGCTGTGATTGTTGTTTTTGATAGTGGTGGTGGTGGTGGTGGTGGTGTCTAGGTTGAGACACCACCACTATTCTATTCTATTCACTATTCTAGGACCGAGATCTGAGCTCATACCAGTATCCTTAAATCCTTCTCACATTCTGATCTTTTCAGTGATACTTTGTATATATTGTACCTAATATGAGGTTTTTCTCCACTGCACTTTTTTATATTGAATTCCACTTGTCACCTGACTATCTACTCGTTTACCTTATCTATAGGTCTCCCTGCAAGGTAGTAACATTGGAATGTGATCTAATAATTCTACCTATCTTAGTGTCATGGGAAAACTTACTGATATTACTGCTAATCCCACAGTCTAAGTCATTAATGTAAATAGATAATATCAATGGTCCCAAAACAGACCCCTGCGGAACTCCAATTGTTATCCACCCGAACTCAAGCTAAAAAATAAACTAAATGGAGCTGCAGTGTTATGGTGTCGATGGAAAGATGATGATGATGATGATGATGGTAGTGTTTAGAGTAGTGGCTGTAGTGACAATAATAATTGTTGTGCTGGTGATGATGGAGGAGAGAAGTCGTGATCAGAGGTCGAGGTGGTGGTAATGGTGAGGTTCTGGTTTACACTCACGTTCTGCGTTTGCGTGATGAAGTAGGGCACCGACTGTTTGTTCAGAACTGTGGTAGTGAGGTAGACCGCCTCGTACGTGTTAGCCACCGACTTCCTGCGGCCGAGAGAGAGAAAAAGTAATAGTAGTAGTGTACAAGTTGTAGTAGTAGTGGTAATAGTGGTAATAGTCAGGGTCTCCTAGATCAATTTTGCAGGGTGGAGCAAGACTGCTCTGGCCCCAAAAGCAGGCCTCCCGGGCTCATATTCCCTTTCTCTGGAATACTATGTGGTATGGGGATGTCTCAAGCCAATCACCGTCGTCTAAGTCGTGATGTCACATGGGGTGGAGTTTTAAGTGATTGCTAGGCAATATAATCTCTATGTATTATTTAAGACTAGACTAATCAAAAAGTGTAATTTAACCTAACTTAACCTGACTTGACATAACCTTACCTAACCTAGACTTATCAAATGATGTTAATTAAATTAAATACATATTTTAACCCAATGATTACTTAGGCTCCAACCCCATGCTAGAGACATCAACATACCCACATACTATTCCAGAGAACGGAAATATGCCTTCCACTTCTTTCCACTTGGGCCCTCCTCCAGTATCATCCTCCCATTAAGGTTTTTCCAGACTCACTGGAAATTGAACTACTCTAGTTATGGATGGTGGAAGGATACACATCAGCTAATTGTAGTAGAGGATTATAGAAGTGTAATATATGAGAGAGGGAGGGCATGAACAAACTTAATGAGTTAATAGTTGCAAAGTAAATAGTTTAACGGGAAAGGAATAAGCGGAGAGTGGAGTTGGAGTTGTGTTTAGTGGGGAATTCAGGAGGTAGGTGGCGGTACTGTGGCTCGTCATCAAGGTGAGAAAGGACCTCTGAAGTGACGTCCTTCCTCACTCTGTTCACGGCTGACAGGCAGTCCACACTGCCTTCTGGGATCCGCGCCTTTACACGCTCCAAACCACGGATTATCCTCTTAATAAGTAAGCTAACATCTCTGTTAATATAGTATTAATTTCAATTATTTGGAAGAAAGCTAATTCCCCAAAAGTAATTATACAATAGTAAATAAGAACTAAGAGGGTGTAGGGGGCGAACAGGGTCCGCCCCCAGGATTGAAAGGGAATGACGGCGTGACCAGAGATGAGCACATGACATGGCTCATCACCTTCCTGCTGTGAGGGTTGATGAGGAACACCTGACCGGTGCCCGCTACTATCGGCTGTTGTTTATGTATTCTTCCGCTCGGTCAGCTAAGTGTTGAACATTACCCGTGATAAACCTTGGCGGTGTTATGGTGGAGTTCTTAACAGTGAAAGTACGCGTAAAGTAATAAAGAAAATTCAGAGAGATAATGTCATTCTCCCTCGAATGGTAAAAAAGGGCAATAGCCAAGGAGTGATGACCAGACGAGATACAGCAGTAGATAGAGTAAGGCAGTGGCACGACATAAACTAGATGAAAAATCTGCTCAAAATAGAACTCTTCACTGTTGCCCCCGTAAAGTGGCGCCCATACGTTACTATACCCTCAGAGAGCCCATAGACGTTAAGTTTTTACTGTCAGTTTTAGTCCGAACGTTTGAATATTATGGACGCCCTTTAGTGTAGACGAAACTGTCTTATCACGGGTCGTTGTCTTTTTGGTTGATCATACCGTAATGGATGATGCGTATCCTTAAAATAGTGACTAGGCTTTGCCCGATAAAAAAGTCCAACGACTTTTGATATGTGACTGGGACAGTTTCGTATACACCGAAGATGTCAGTGTATTCAATCGTTGGGGGACGAAATTGGATGGCAAATGGTAATGTCTAGGGGGGCCTTTAGATACGCCACTGTTCACAGCCCGAGCCCTTTCTTAGCTCCCCGGGCCCCGGATCGATGTACCGGCTAAAACCCCCAAATCTCATAGGCCCTGGCAGTACTTAAAATCTTTGCTATAGTGGTATGGTAGTTGTTGCTGTGGCATATATTGTATATATGCCTCATATGATTTTAGTATGTTTAAGGAGTTATAATCTCACTAAGAGGGGCGCCCATAAAACGAGTTGTCGCTACTCTATTATTCAAGGTACTCTATAATACCTACCGCCGATGTTCTTTTGTTTTGTGAAGACAGTCTGTCGCTTATACTTGGAATTACCTATAGACAGGCGGGAAGCAGGGTGAGCTATACACAAGGGAACTAGAGGTAATATTATTTCTTAGTTTTTCTTTGTATTAATGACTTGTTTATGAATATAGTACTCACATGACATGTTACTAGTTTTAGACTTCATCTAAGATAAGTGTGTAACGGGAAATTTGTGTAATCATGGCTAAATAAAGGAAGAAGAGTGATAGGAATTCTGCTGACAAACAGTACATTCATTACAGTTTCACGGCGACATGTGGTCTGGCAATAAAGCAAATTCCTACAACGAGTTTCTGTTACCTATGTCAGTCCATGAGTCAGTGTTAAACCGAGTCCTGAAGTAAAATGAGCTCATCCGGCTACAGTATGGTAGTAATAGTTGTTGGGGTTTTAGTAGTAGTAGTAAACAGCATACTGTCGCCTCCGTGTTGTAGTGGCTACGCGCCTAGCTACGAGTCTGCGGGCGCTGGTTCGAATCCGAGCCAGGGCAAGTCGGGGGCCCGCCAAAAACCAGCTGTTCTTCCTCCCTATCGTGGTTGATAAAAGGGTACCTGGGGAAACCTGGGAAAGGTAACTGTGGTAACCCGGATGTCCACTAGCCCTGTGGCCCGGGTTAATGGGTTGTCCCCCCAACCAGGCTCAAAGACTAATACGGGCGGAGATGAGCACTGTGGCCATGCGCAAGATAGCAAATGCCCTCATCTTTACCTTTACCTTTACTTGCAGTATTTAGGTTAGTAAATTAGTAGTTACTGTTGTTGTCGTCTTCAAGGTTATAAGACTATAGTCGGGTCACTTAGGGCGGAAAAAAGGCTTTCGCTTCACCTTAGGTGAAGGAAGTATTTTGAGGGTCTTATCCTAAGCATTTTGTGCCGCGAATCCGAAATCGTAGTTGGGTCACTCGTTAGCGGTAAGGTTTTCCCCGCAATTTGCAATTTTGGCAATTTGGCAATAAATTGGCAATTACAAATTGCAGAATGAGAACCAGACGTCCGTTTGAGACCTCGTTTTGGACCAAATTGAAGCTTATTAAGAGTGCATAAATGTTATTGAGTACTTCGTGGTTGTATCCTGTTCGATTATGATCTATAATGGAATTAGAGATAAGTGGAAAAAAATTGGAAAAAAATAAAAAGGGAAAAATTTTGGCCTTAAAGCCTGAGTTCTTAATAATTAAAAACCAAATTTTAATTAGTAAAAAAAGTAAAATAACAAACAATTGTTCTTTAGGACACATTTATTAACGAATTTGTGCAAGGGTGGGTACAATTATTGCGTAGAACAGGTTTTTTCAACTGAAAAATGCTTTGGGGTAAGACCCTCAAATACTTCCTTCACCTAAGGTGAAGCGAAACCTTTTTTTTTCCGCCCGAAGTGACCCGAGTATTAATCCAAAAGAAACAAAAATTTTAAACAACGAAACCGAGTCCCCCGCGTTTTTTTGGAAAAAACAAATTTGAAACAAAAAAAAAATCCCTTACCCTTGCGATAGCAGCGTTCACCCCGTTGAAAAAAAACGAATTAAACTATCGTCTTTCCCCCTCGACCCTTTCCCCCTGCCCATTCTTCCTCGTCGTTTGTGGGGCCCTCTCGGGGGAGCCAAACGCAAAAAACTCCGAACAAGGATTCTGCAGGCGTTTACAGCGGGCAGCGTTGGTCGAAGGGAGGGTTTGTCTTGCATCCGCACTGCATCCCCTCCATGATACTTTTTCGGGGCGGGGGGGGGCGGGTGGGGAAGGGGATAAGGGGGGCCCGGTTTGGGCCGTAGCCGGGACTTGGTCGGGTCGAGGGGCCAAACCAAAATCCCTTTTTTTTACAGGCCCCCTCCCAAACACGGGCCCGTTAAGCTGGGGCCCCGCATAATGGGGGCTGGGTTTGGGGGCGTTTACTGTCGGGGGGGGCCCGTGCTGCTCCCAAACCTTTTTCTTCTGGGAAATGGGGGCCGGGCCACCTCGCCTGGCGGCCCGAGAGCGGTTTTTCCCCTAAAATTTTGCTCACGAAACCCGGGACAGCCGGCCGGCTCTTTTTGCGTCACGGGCCGGGCTTTGGAGTGTCCCAAAACGTTTTGAGGGTTCCTGGTCGGGCCCCCTGGAACACAGGCCTAAACTTGGGAACTTGCCTTTTCCCGAAGAGGGGGGGCAAGTGGGGTCGGGAAAACCCGTCAAGCATGGAAGGACGTGATCAAAAATCCGCTTTAGAGCCCAGTTCTTTGTGGATTTAGGCCCGAACGTTGAAAATTTTTTCTTTCCAAGGGTGGGGGAAAGTTTGGGAGGTATCTTGGGGGGAAATTGGGGAGGGGAGGACGAGGACGTCAGTGGTTTTCCCGGGGGAAACCCACGGTTGCCTCCACATCTTTTTTCGGGGGGAAGGAGAGATGATTAAACATCTTTGGGGGTCCGCTTTTTTCTTGGGGTTTTGGAAACGAAATTGGGCTCCGGGCCCGGCCAGAAGTTTTCCACGGCTTTGTCGCGCCCAAAGCGCCCGACGACGCGTAAAAACCCCTGAATGGTGGGGTTGGGTTTTGGGGGCAAAGAGGGGAGGGCTTTGCGTCTTTTGCTTTTGGTGGACAAGATGTTAGCCAGGGGGCATTCCAGCTTTGATCCTCGTCCTTTCTTGGATGTCGATATCGTATCCTCCACCTCGGGGGTCCCCTGTTCCCCTTTTTGTCTTGTCTTTGGGGGGAAACCCCCGGGTGTCGTAAAACCCTTTTAAAGACCAGGTGCAACTCCCCGTAAACCAAAACCCCTTGGGGGGAAACCCTCTCTGGGAGGGGGATCCCAAAAACCCGGTTCCCTTAAAATTTGGGGTGGGGGCCGAAACGGGGGGGCTGCTGAAGGATGCCTTTCCCCCCGAGGACCAAGGGACAGCGAGAGGATGAAGGGGGGTTTTGGGAGGGCCCGTGGAGACCGCCGCGTTTTCCCTCTTCCCTTTCCAAAAACCCTGAGAAGGGGGACTTTTTTTCGTGACCTGGCCCGGGTGGCCTTGGGGCCTCCAAAAAGGGGCAAGGGGGGAAAAGGGTAGGGTCAAAATTTTGGGGATGATGGTGGGGAAAGGTCCCGGACTGCTGTCGGTTGGAGGGAGGCAGCAGGGGGGCCGGGGGGGGGGGGGAAGTTTTGAGGATCCCGTGCCAAACCCTGCTTCCCCTCCGATTGAAACTTTTGGGTTTCTTGGGCCCACGTTTTTATTTTTTTTGGGGGGGGTGACGATGCAGACCATCCCATGGACTTTGCTTTCGGGGGGAAAAATCCTGATCCCTTTCCCTTTTTTCGTTCTTTAAGAGGGGCTTTCCTTGGGCCCGTCCCTCGATTCTTGGCAGTGGGGGTCCCCCCATCTTATCTGGAAAACCTTGGGGGGAAAGGACGGTGGGGAGTTGGGGGTTTTTCCTTTGGAAAATGAAGGGGTTTTGCTGGCGGGAAAAAGACCGCAAACCTTTTTTGGTCCTTTTCGTTGTCTTCTTCGTGACCCCTGGGCTGTCCTTGTGTTTCCCTTTTATGCCGTAGCAGAAATTCCGAATGATTTGGCCTTTATTGCCAAGAGTTCGTCTTGATCAAGAAAAACTTGGGGCCTCGTCGAGGGTTTTTTCGTGATCCCTTACCGGGGGCCCCCCTCACCTTTTCGAGTCCGTTCACCGTTCCAAGGCATGGTCGCAGCCAAGGGACTGAAAGGTACAAACGACTTTTCGGACCGACCCATTTTTTCTCCAGTACGTTTCCAAAGCTCTTGGGGTTTTTGAGGGGGGAGGGCCCCGCTCAATTGGGCCCCGTAAACCGGAAAGAACCGGGGGGTGGAGCTTCGATTCTGGCGAAGAAGAACGGGCCGCTCCTCCAAAGTCTTCAGGTAATTTCTTTAAAAATTTTTAAAGCCAATGAAATTTTTCATTTAAATTTTCGAATTTCATTACCCCTATGTCATAAAATACGGGGCCTGAGGGGACAGTCCCCGAAAAAGTTACCATTTTTCCTTTTTTAAACAGAAAGGTGTCCTTTATGAGAACAGGGTACAAACCAGAAACATTTCCCTGACTTTTTTATGTGGGAAATTAAGGGCCAAAATTATTCCCTTTTAAAATTTTTTTTTCCATTTTTTCCACTTTCCTAAATTTTCCATTATAGTTCAGTTTAAAGCAACAAAATACAACCACGGAGTTTCTAAATAACATTTTATGCCTCTTAAAAAGCCCTTTAATTTGAGTCCAAAACGAGGGCTCTTCAGGGCGTCTGGTTTTAAATTTTGGGAATTGTAATTGGGAATTTTATTTCCAAATTGGCCCCAAAATTTCAAAATTTCGCGAAAACTTACCCCAACGAGTGACCCCAACTTAAAAGAATTTTCGGATTCAGCGGCAAAAAAATGCTTAGGGTAAGACCCTCAAAAAACTTCCCTTTACCTAATTGGGGAAAACGTCGCCCTAAGTGACCCTACTACTAAAGGTTTAAAAATTTTAGTAAATGTTAATGGTGGAAAGGGATTTCCATGTTTTTCGGCTGGCAAACAAAATTTTTTAGACGATTTCATGTTTTTAAATTTTGTCTGGGGGGGTTGCCCGACTGTATTTTCAAAAGGTTTAAACCCCTTTAAAAGTGACAAATCCAAAAAGGGCCCCCCACCGAAACTTGACAAATTCATTTGGGGGGCCCTATCTTTGGTACCAGACATGGTAAGAACATAAATGAAACATTTTTTTTTATGTTTTCAGGTACAAGGAATCCGTTGAGATCATTATTTATACATATATATATACCCTAGATATAACAAAAATTAATTTTTCATGTTTCGGTGGCGGCCATTTTGAATTTGTCACGTTTAAGGGGTTAACCATTGAAAATACAGCCGGGCAAACCCCCTAGATCGATTTAGAACATATAAATACGTCCAAAATTGTTGTTTGCCAGCCGTAAACATTAAATGCCTCCATCACTTTTAATATGAACATTTTCACATATTCTGCCCAGTCTAAAAAAGATTCAGTGAAATTCCGAGCAACCTTGATTTTCTTGTTTTTTTTGTCCCGAGGAACATGACCCTCAAAATCCTGGAAAGAAAATATATTTGAGAACCCACCTGTTAGACATTGCTTTGAGACACACACACACACACACACACACACACACACACACACACGCATACGCATGTGTGTGTGTGTGTGTGTGTGTGTGTGTAACCCTCCACCATTAACATTTTCTGAAATTTGAACTAGTGTAAATACCTTAACTACCCATCGTCTTCTGTTGCCCCTAAGCCACAGAATAAATCCAACGTCTGTGTCTAGCAAGTAACCTGCAACAGCCTGATTACCTGCAGAAAACGGTAAGGCTGCTTAGTATGATGTAATTAATTATGAGTGCCTCTAAGCATAAATATGTGCGTGTGCGTGTGCGTGTGTCCGTGTGTGTGTGTGTGTGCGTGTGTGTGTGTGTGTGTGTGTGTGTGTGTGTGTCTCAAAGCGATGTCTAACAGGTGGGTTCTCAAATATATTTTCTTTCCAGGATTTTGTGGGTCATGTTCCTCGGGACAAAGAAAACACCAAAGTAGGTGGTACTAAAGATATGACCCCAAATGAATTTGTCAAGTTTCGGTGGCGGCCATTTTGGATTTGTCACGTTAAAGGGTTAAACGTGACAAATCCAAAATGGCCGCCACCGAAACTTGACAAATTCATTTGGGGTCATATCTTTGGTACCAGACATGGTAAGAACATAAATTAAACATCTTTTTGTATGTTTTCAGGTACAAGGAATCCGTTGAGATAATTATTTATACATATATATATATACCCTAGATATGACAAAAATGAATATTTCATGTTTCGGTGGCGGCCATTTTGAATTTGTCACGTTTAAGGGGTTAACCGTTGAAAATACAGCCGGGCAAACCCCCTAGATCGATTTAGAACATATAAATACGTCTAAAAATGTTGTTTGCCAGCCGTAAACATTAAATGCCTCCATCACTTTTAATATGAACATTTTCACATATTCTGCCCAGTCTATTAGGCATACTCAGGGTTAAAACCTCTGATGTAGGCTTCATATAGTGGCATTTGAGGCGACTAATGAACCAACGATTTTCAGAGAGTGAAAAGGAAAGAGAAAAAAAGTAGTGGCAATAATACAACTCTCCCGTGAATTTTCCAGGGTATCGTATATATGCATTGAAATTAAGAACGGTACCTAAAGATAGTAATTAAATTTATTTATTCATTTACTAATTTATCTATACTTCTACTCAGGAAACAATGTCTGGTTGTGTGTGTGTGTGTGTGTGTGAGTATGTGTGTGAGTATGTGTGTGTGTGACTCACACACACATACTCACACAGTGTGAGTATGTGTGTGTGTGTGTGTGTGTGTGTGTGTGTGTGTGCGTATGTGTATTCATCTAGTTGTATTAATCTAGTTGTATTTTACAGGGCCTGAGCTACACCATATCTACATTTTATGCTTAGTGTTGGCCGAAACCACTACTCCAGGAGGCGGGTCACAAACCTCCGGCTAACACCCGGTTACCCATTCACTGCTGGGTGGAAAGAGGCTCGGATTTTAAGAAGACCGCCATCTCTCTTCGCCCCGCCCGAGGATCGAACCCGGGACTTCTCGGTTGTGAGCCGAGAGTTCTACCACTACACTACGGATTACCCGGTGTATTCATCTGGTTATATTCATCTATTTGTATTTTACAGGGCCTGAGCTACGCTCGTATGACCCCGTCTCCATAGCTACATTTTTATCATTCATCCTTAGTGCTTAGTGTTGGCTGAAGCCACCACCCCGGGAGGCGGGTCACAAACCCCGGACTAACACCCGATACCCATTCACTGCTGGTTGGACAGGGGCTCGGGTTTTAAGAAGACCACCCGTCTGTCTTCGCTCCGCCCGGGGATTGGACCCGGGAGCATATTCCCGTTCCCTATGCGCGTATGTGGTTTCCAAGTGAAACTGTAGCTTGGCTGTAGTTCCGAAACTATACCATGGGATTTTCTCGAAAATACCCTTATTGTGATTTCCACTCAAAGTTAGTATAATTATAATTATCAATCAGGAACACTTAGCCTACCCTATATGTAACCTAACGTAGCCTAGCCTGACGTGTTCAAGAGTAAACGCCACATACTCTTCCAGAAAACGGGAATATGCAACCTGGGACTTCTCGGTTGTGAGCCGAGTGTGCTAACCGCTACACTACGGAGTACCCCATGGTGTGTGTTTGTGTGTGTGTGTGTGTGTGTGTATGTGTGTGTGTGTGATATCAAGTAAAATTAATAGTAGAATGATTCATATAACAGAAGAGGAAAGGTTTAGGTTATAATCACCTTCCATCCTCCATGCATGCAGAAGCTGATGGCTGAGAGGAGGAAATTGACCTTTAGCGCGTTTCCGCGACGTTTGCCAGGCCGGTCTAGACCTGCCTAGGCTGGCCCGGACTACATTGATGCTCGCGAAAACACATCCAGACTGGCCCCGTCCCATTGGTGGTTCCTATTGGCTGGGGGATCGAGTGGGCGGTCCTACCGTCCCGCAAGTTGTTCATAGTCATCCCTGCTACTTGACTTATCAATGGGAAGTCAAGTAGCAGGGATAACTATGAAAAAATAAATGAGAAATAGACGGCCGATGAATGGTGGGATTTTACCATTTCATTTACCGTCAATAATACTAGCTATAGTCGCCACTGCACTAATGTCGCCAGGCGTCATATATTAAGAGTTTTAGCATCAATACACTTGTATGTCCATTGAAGAGACGTTTACATTATGTACATTCACACTACATGTCTTCAGTGCACATTCGAGTCTGTAGTGATGCTAAAATTCGTAATATATGGCGCCTGGTGACATTAGTGCAGTGGCGACTATATTGTTATTGACGGTACAACTCATACACTCATTTCCCAAGATGTTGTTTCCAGCAAATTGCGAATATTGCAAATTTTCGTGAAAATTACTTTGACTTGGTGGTTGGCCATCATGGTGTTTCAGGTCTTATCAGCGGCACAGGAAGCTCCTGGTTGTCTTCCCCGCTGACTGTAGTGCGCATGCACCAGTTTCCCAACAGCGGCCTAATGCGGTCCTGCTCGCTAGCCTGGACCAGCCCAGCCCGTTCTAGCCCGGTCTAGCCCGCCTCGCGAAAACAGCGTCCGCCCCGGCCTGAGCCAGTCCTAGACCGGTCTAGAACTGTCGCGAAAACGCGCCTCTAGTATCGCTAGACACTGTTGCCTCTATGTATATCTATGTATCCTGCACGCGGGAGCTAAGAACAAAACCTATACTGTACATAAACTTTTAACGAGACTGGCTCGTGCTCGGTGGTGCTCATTTTCCCTCCGTTGTAGTAAGGCACCGCCTGTACTCTGTTTTCCTCCAGCCAAACCGTCTTGTAGCCACAGTCGTCACTGGCAAGGCGGAGTGCATCGTCGCCACAGCTGCCACTACCACTAAGGCTAAACGCCTCGCGTCCTGGGTTCTCCCGCTCAGCATCTGAGGAAGAAAGTGCCGTCATTGCATATAAGTATTTGAGGAGAGAGTGACAATATAGCTGCAATGAATTAGATGGTGTTGATTCACAGAGATAACACACACACACACACACACACACACACACCTTTCCCCATAGAATAATACAATGCCTGAATGGACTAGATTCTAGAATATAGGCGACATTAGCAAATGTGCATCAATCTAGATAAAAACTACATACATATAATCGTAGATCCGGAATAGGTCCACACTAATATAGCTCAGTCCTGTATGCTACAACTAGGTAATACACACACACACACACACACACACGGGGAACACACACACACGTCTATCGGGAACTCCGTAGTGTAAGGGTTAGCACGCTTGGCTCACAACCGAGAAGTCCCGGGTTCGATCCCCGGGCGGAGCGAAGACAGACGGGCGGTCTTCTTAAAACCAGAGCCCCTGTCCACCCAGCAGTGAATGGGTACCGGGTGTTAGCCGGGGTTTGTGCCCCCCTCCCGGGGGTGTGGCTTCGGCCAACACTAAGCACTAAGGATGAATGATAAAATAAATGTTGATATGGAGACGGGGCCATACGAGCGTTGCTCAGGCCCTGTAAATTACAACTAGATGAATACAACTAGATGAATACACACACCTACACCGCACGATGGTCAGGTTGATAGTGTGCTGGACTGCTATTCTGTGGTAGCCGGTTCGAATCCTCCCTGCTCCCGGGGATTTTTCACTGACAAATTCGGGCGGTTACAGTACCCCGTGAGCAAGGGGATGGGTGTGTGAGGTCCCAGCATTACCCACAGATCGGTAATAATGAGCTCCAAGCTCCCACCGGGAGGGTGAAACTGGCCATCGCGAGTCTGGCTCGCGTGGACAAGACCATGGGTGAATAACAACACACACAACACACACACACACACACACACACACACACACACACACACACACACACACACACACACACACACACACACACACACACACACACACACAAACAATTAACAGAAAGTATTTACTTAGCAAGAGAAAGTCTAAGCTTGTGGGTTTTGTCAAACTCGATACAGATGGTCCATGTGATCCATTCCATACCATATAGCCACCACCATCACTACTCCCTCTCACGCTCCCTGCCTAGCCCCGCCTTCTATCCAGTCAGTAGCCATTTACCACTATTAGTACAGCGAAAGCCTTTATCTTCACGGCTTGATCCACAGGTGCTCGCAGGAACGCGGTGATGCACAAAAAAGTTGTGTGTCAGAGGCGTTGCGATGATTACCCGTACGGAAAAGAAAGAAAGCCGACCAAATACTGAGAGATAGAAGGTGATGCAGAAGGTTGAAGAAGGAAAGTTTGGCCCGAGGAAAATTGAAAGTAACTCTATGTGGGCCAAACAAACACTTCACTGGACGCGGAGAGAAACCGTTTATTTTTATTGTCTCAACGGCAATGACTATAGAAAGCCCTGTGTGGATATTATAACAGGTGTGATTTCCTTGTTAATCGAGGGTTGGATGAGTTACGGGTTTTTGGTTACTGGAAAAAAATACTTTATTTACACGTTCAGTCTCCTAGTCTCCTCCTTCTCCTCTTCTTCTTTTCATATCTTTCTTCTTTTTCTTCTTCGTCTTTATCATCTTCTTTATCTTCTTTTTTTTTCTTTTTTTTTGCTCTTTCTTCTTTTTTCTTTTTCTCTTCCTCCTTCTAATCATCATCATCATCATCATCGTCGTCGTCTTCGTCATCGTTAGGGTCTCTTTAATGGAAGGGTTCCGCCACCCATTGGTCTGTTAAAACGCTACTGGGCGCAATCTTGAGGTGGGGCCTCTCCGTTCACTTAGAAGGGCGGAGGTTCTCAGTCTAGTTTTGCTTCTTATAAACAGTGTTATGCCCTGCTACTGTGCTGTTGGATTTCACAATAGGTCTGAGAAGGGTTTCAAGCTCCACATATTCCCTGCAAGCCCAAAAAGAACGAAATTGCGGTTAAACAAAGTACGTACGTTAGTCTTTTGTGATGGACACCTTCTCGTTCATCTTATTTGTGTCAGATATGTTTCATTGTTGTATTGTCAGACACTAGTATATCAGAACATAAGGCAGTTACAAGAGGCTGGTATATAGACATATACGTGGTAGTTCCTGTAATACGTATACATCAACTACATCCACTTTTCATCCCTTCCATATGTTTCTTCGGCTTTTCTTAAAACACCCCATCGTGTGTGCACTAACTACTTGATAACTGAGTCTATTCTAGATGTAGTAGGTGTTCCAGTTCACTCTTATTTGCCCTGTAAGTTAGTATATAATATAAGATAGACGAGGATTAAGGAAAATCCATGCAGCCTTTTAATTAAGGGCTTACCTAGGCTTGGAGCTACTTTATATTATTTTACTCGCTTATTATAGTTTATTTCATTTATAATGATGATAATAATGATAGATATTTAGTATTATTTATTTTGTACTGTAGGTTGTTTTATCCTCCTAACCTAACCAAATCCCACTTCCAAACATAACCTAACTTAACCTAACCCCAAGTTTTAAGCCCTAACTTAACCCAACCCCTCGTAAAAGTAACTATTGCTAGTGAAAAAACAAAAGCAGTGTTAAAAACATACC
This sequence comes from Chionoecetes opilio, assembly GCA_016584305.1. Taxonomy (NCBI): domain Eukaryota; kingdom Metazoa; phylum Arthropoda; class Malacostraca; order Decapoda; family Majidae; genus Chionoecetes; species Chionoecetes opilio. The sequence continues at coordinate 90,577 of JACEEZ010012749.1, forward strand.
AAAACTTTGAGATAAGATTGAATGAATAATAATTGTGATACCAGTTCTAACGAAAATATCTTAAATTATTTCTTAATGTCCATATCACGTGTAACAAATGATGAAACTTATTCTCACTATGCTCATAAAAAATATAGCGATTCTAGACGTGGAAGGAAGTTGTTGAAAGGGGAAAAGGGCCATGAGTAAATGTGTTCCGGGGAGGGGGGGGGGGAGTGTCAGCAGGTAAATTGTTCTGGGGAGGGAAAAGAGCCATAATCCTTTAAATGTATCATGTGTAATCTATTAAGAAAGATATTACACCTATTGGTGTATTATTGACTAGCCTTTCATATTCATCCTAAGTGCTTGTTCAAGGGGGTATTTAGAGTGGCTAAGATTATGTTTCCACTGCTATTTATTCCACTTGAGGTATATCCATTTTAACCTGTTTGACCTGTAGTTCTTTACTTGTTAGTATCTTTACTTGATTTTCCTGTCTTTCCTCGATGTATCATAATTTTCCTGACTCAATGAATCGCTTGTTATAGTGGAATATAATTTACTTAGTATAATATAAATCACTGATTATCTTGTCTTGTATTACATCCTTTACCTCCATTAATTTGGAACCTAAACCATCTACATTAGAATACAATATTTTTATGTTACTACTTATATATTTTGTGACTGTTTGTTCTTCCTTTAATTGCCTCTCTTGTTTAAGTACCAGTTTTTAAAGTCTTAATTCCCTATCATATTCCCTATCCTCTTTGTTTATATATCATCTAATTCATATGTCCATGACTTCATCTGATTTAAATGTTCTAGCATTTCTTATCATTTATTTCATTATCATTTGGCTATAAAAAGTTACCATTATTGGCCTGTGTTTGCCACATTCATATATACCTACTCAAAGACTACTGTATACTGGACTTGCTACTCATTTTCGGTTATTTCCAGTGGAGGCCAATGCCGCGATTCCTGACATTTTCGAACATCACTCCCATTTCCCTTCCTATGGTTTATCAGTATAAATGATATACTGTTATTTTCGTAAATGTTTGTTCTATAATATTATCAAATAAAAAATAGTAAAATACACTAAAGAAATGCCATTATGAGAGAGTGAAGAAATATACATGAATTTAATATTCACTTAAACTCTTCGTCATTTAATATTTTGCGAAAAAACATTTTACATGAAATATATCAATAGAAGCGAAATTTTATTAGCTTTCCATTTATATTTTTCGTTTTCTGATAAATGAATTAGCACCATGCATAAATTAGCGTTAACTAAATAGATAACCTCATCAATCGGGAAAATTACCCGATTGATAATGTTATTTTTTTAGTTAACGCTAATTTATGCATAGTGCTAATTCATTTATCAGAAAACGAAACGTTTTAATGGAAAGCTAATAAAATTCCGCTAAAATTTTAAATGGCGAAGAGTTAAGTGAATATTAAGTTCATGCATATATCTTCAGAGTCTCATAATGACATTTCTTTAGTGTATTTTACAGTTTTTTATATGATAATATTATAGAACAAACATTTACGAAGATAACAGTGTATCATTTATACTGATAAACCATAGTCTACTGTATTCATGGAACACTTATTTACAGGCCGATCCGATTTATGATGTTATTTTTTTGGTTAACGCTAATTTATGCATGGTGGTAATTCATTTATCAGAAAACGAAATATATCAATGGAAAGCTAATGAAAATCCGCTTCTATTGATATGTTTCATGTAAACAGTTTCTTCGCAAAATATTAAATGGCGAAGAGTTTAAGTGAATATTAAGTTCATGCATATTTCTTCACTCTCTCAAAATGGCATTTCTTTAGTGTATTTTACAGTTTTTTATTTGATAATATTATAGAACAAAAATTTACGAAGGTGACAGTATATCATTTATACTGGATAATT